>JJOG01005541.1:0-31822 GCA_000715275.1 Gyrodactylus salaris
CAATGAGAGAATGGGGTAGACGATATATATTTAGTGCGAAGAACGAGGGTGATTCATCGACGGAACCCAATGATGTGAATGCTGCTCTTTTGACTTTTCAACTTTTAAAGACAACTGAAGAAGGGAATGATCCAACCAGTCCCGAAACGTCTTGTCCAAAAACCCCATTGTTACAACTATTATTATTCCGTCGATTGGGAGTCCCTCATCTCCATCTTCAATGATGTGCAAAGAAACTACCCTATTGTACAACCTATTTTTCCCGAGGTTAAATATAGAAATTCATTCTATGAAGATAAGATAATCTTTTACAAGTACATAGGGCTTGTTATGCTAAGATTATTAATAGTTCTTACTATATTAGACCTCTCCATTCATCAAAAGGGTTCTTTCACTGAAGGCTGTTAACCATGCTCTGTCATTCAATGACGAGTTTAAGAAAAATTATGAATTACTATATTGTGAATACGGATATTAGACTCTGTAAGGATACTCAATTCCTTGGTTTTTCTAAGATATCACTATCAGCTGGGATTCCACAGCATAAGCAAGGAAGGCGAAGATTTGTTATATTTTGTCATATGCTGAGTGGCAAAAGTTTATATTATTTTCATAGAATTTGTCATATGTTTGGTAGCCCTAGCTGTAACGAATTTGAGATTAAAAAATTAAGGCTATTATCAAAATTCTATATCGAATGGCAAGAAATTAATGAATTATATGATCGAGTGTATTGTGTAGTCTTTGATTGTAGTCGTGTGATAAGATGTGAGTTAATCAGACCAAAATCAGGATTTAAAAGAAATTTATTTTTCACGTAATTCGGCTTCTTAAAGATGACAAGATAAATTAGGATTCATACTCTAGGCGAGCCAGGAATTTGGAAAGAGCTTTTACAACAAAAATATTTAATAATAATGGGTGTTTTTGATCTTATTCGGAAATAACCTTTTTTGTATTTTTTCATTGCAAAACCAATTTTGTGGTAGCTTCAGTATATAGAAAATGGTCACTAACCTTGAGATATCTGACAAGAACTTGTCGACAATAACATACCAAGAGTTGACAATCATCAGTATCCAAAGGACCACAATAGAGGACTGTTAGGGAAATTATCTTTAGTTTAAAAAAATGACTCACAGCAAAATCATCAAAGTTGAATCCCCAATAATTCAGGCTCTCATAAGTCCCGCAAGTTCTAAAGAAAAATAGCTCATGAAATTAAATCAGGTCGAATCGAAAATGCGAAAAGTAGAACTCTTGTCATTGCTCACAAATTAGCTTTGGGATCGTATTTGATCTTTCCCGCGAAAAGGTCCATACCGAGTAGAGCAAAGATGTAATATTGCGCAATGAAGATGAATATGGCTGGCTTGAGGTTCTTTCGAATGTCGAAGAAGAGATTGAAAATCATTCTGGTATTGGCAAATACATAGTAGGCACGAAGACTTCGTATCAGCATCGTCATCACACTCAAACTTAGAAGGTCACAATAGTACAGGCTGCCGAGATGACGTTTGGTAAGACTGAAAATGGTCAGCATTAGTTTATTGAATTCGTGCGGGAAATATAAGCTAGGAGAACTTTTTTTTTAAATGAACTGTTTCGTACATTTTGGAATTATTTTTCAAGTTTATTAAGGAATTTTTAAAATATGTATTACTACTTATAAGTACCAATACAAGTACTAATATGTTATAAAATAATATAAAACGTTTTTCTCCATCATTTGTTGAAATTCGATATTTCTATATTTAACCTCGCGAATAATGGGTTGTACAGCATTCGACCCCAGGGTCCTAAAAATTTTGATCAACTTTTTTGAGTTCTTTGATTGAATAGACCAACATGTAAAAAATACATCTATGAAAATGTGTGGGCCTTATTATGAAAATTACCTGAAACGAGGAATGGGGTAAGCTGATATTCATATTTGGTAAAAAGTTCTCTCCGTCTTCTACGAAAATCTATTATAAAAGTATTCAGCTGATACATGGCCAAACCCAATGATTAAAACCAAGAGTGTTCACATTTTCTGATTCAAGGAACTTATGCAGCAAATAGGCAGAGCTATTCTGACTCACTTTTCTTGTCCACCCATGATGACGATGAGTTTGATCATTTTTAAACCCTTGAAAGATAAATAAATATCGGAAAAGATGCAACTTTTACTACTTCAGTTACCGTGAGCACGAGGCAGACTGTCATATCGAATATCCAAACGGGGAGTTTAATAATGTTTGAAATGCCCAAAGTCCAAATGAGAACTCCCTGCTCAAAGATGAAGAAGCTAACATAGAGAAATCCGAATATCTGCAAATATGAAGAATTTTAGGTGATTAAATATAAAACGACAAACTCCTAGCAAACTAAAGAGAGTCAGCTTTTATAAACATGGCAAGGGCCCACATTAGACCAGTAGTAAAGGAAAAAGGTTGCTCTAGATCATACAGTTTCAGGACTTGTGGAGTATTCTGAATGCGAATTCGATTATAAAAAGTTTCTGAGCTAACGGCATAAGCACTACTAAGCATAAGTAGATTTAAAAGAAATTGAGTAGATGAGTCATCTGTAAAATTTTGCTTAAAGAGCTAATTGGAACCCCTTCCTATGTGCTAGAGGGGATCTTAATTCAATGAAAATGAGTTTTTCAACTTATGAGTAGTGCTTAGGCCAGCGGCAGATGCCGTTTGCTCAGAAACCTTTTATAATTCAGAATTCTCGACAATTCCTGAAACTGCATGAACTAGAGTAACTCTTTAGTACTGGTCCGGCCCACATTAACGTTCAACTTACTTCAAAAACTACGATTGAGGTAACTGTCAAATCAAATGCGTTGAGGGCGAATAACTAAAAAAAGGGTCTTGACTACATTGAATCAACATAATTCAGGAGAACTAACAAACACATAGAACAGATTCGTAAGAGTGATGCCCATGGAGATAGACATCCAGAATTCGGATAGAAAGAATTGCTTCATTCTAATTCTCCGCAGAGGCCATCCTTCAACGTTGTTGAATATGTCAATTTTCTTCATATTAACTGTACAGTCCATTTGCTTAAAGACCTTGGTGTACTCTTCGTGGTCGAGGCTGTCACCTGTGTTAATCTCCGAGATGAAGTTCTTCAAGGCGACTTTTTGATAATTTCTAATCTTTGACAAATCAATGATCTCATGAACTGTACTTTTGCTGACCGTTCTACGGATATAGAGAGGTTTTATAAGAGGGATCTGAGATATGATATTTGACCCAGTGAAAAAAAACCCAATTAAGCCTCAAAATAATTTAATTATAAGATAACACTAAGTAACTAAGTTTGGCCAATCAAATTACACTATACATCCAAAATTTTAATATGATGGAGCCTGAAATCTTAAGGGCCTATTTAAGTATTTCTACCCTCTCAAGAGTTCAACCAAGTGTGGTGAGAAATCTTTTGATTAATTCTTAAAAGAACATACTGTTGGTTATCACAGATTTCCTGAAACATTGCTTCAATGGCAATTCGCCTACGTAGGATGCGTTTCTTGATAGAGTTCTTAAAAAGTAAAAGAGAATGATTGATGTTTACAATAAAATTACCGACTTTAAAGTAGAATTTGAACTGATTAAAGACACTCGCGGTGAATATGTTCAAGATGATGAATATCGTCAGGACGAGGTAGAACATGAAGAACATGGAAAAGGTCCTGTTAAAGAGGTACGACTTGACCATCACTATTAGTGGGGAGGGGGTTATTGAGTAGAATATAACATACCGTCTGGATAATTGGATGACGTCATGAGAATTATTAGGCTATAGATTGTATCGAATGGGGTTTTGAAGCTATCTACTTCAACGATATTTGTCAACTGTTAAATATTGATTAATCTTGTCTTGAATTTACTTTCGAGAGGCTCTAAGGAGTGAAAAGAGATTATTAAGGCACATTCTTCCACTAAGGTGTAAATGAAAATATAAGAACACTTACAACGTTGAGATTAGATGAAAAAAACAACATGGCAATATAGCTTATGACCATAATACAAATGACGAGGAAGAATAAAAGGCTTGCAATTTCCGGGATTATATTCCTAAGGCATTTCAGGGATTTTTTAAAGATGGAAGAATTTGAAATGAAGAAAAATATCCTAATATATTTCCTTATCTGGAAGCCCAGAGGGCAACCTCTGCCGATGGAAATAAATAAATCCAAATATGAGATGAGGAGAGCGGGAAATTTGAGAATAAACCAGGGATCACTGAAAAGGACACTGGGGTCAAAAAGTTTGAATTTCATACACGCCATGATTGTGTTCACTGTCAAGCAGATGAAATCGAGTGTCTCCAAGACGCCGCATGGCACAACCGGCCTCTGAATGTTATAGCGAAGATCAGTGGAATTTGTAAGAGAACTGGGCTTTTCAAAGAACGGCAACAGTAAGAGGATGATGTTGACCAAGTTCCACAAATTGGTCAGAAATGGCGAAAAGTAGTTGTAATAAATTATGAGACTCGTTCGGTCACTTTTATGGTTTATTGAACGATAATGGAAGGCGTCTTCGAGGAAAATGCAAGCCTTTAGATTATTCAAGGTCACCTTGGACCTCCTATCCTTCGTAAACATAGTCTAAGAATGTTGTTTCTCTCTACAGGTTAAAGTGATCAATTTATTTATTTCATTTACCAATGAAATCCTAGAGGTTGTCAATCGATAATTAGTTTATTGCTTGATAACAGAACTTTGATATGTTTGCATAATAGTCTTCTTATTAGAAGAGTAGATTAAATTATGATTTCTTCTCAGTGAATTCGGAGCGTTTAAATCTTGACCATTTGGACTATAGTGCTTTCTCTAAGTAGTATTGCTGGTTATTCTGAAAATACACATTTTCTATTTTGAACGGATTTGTAACAATGAGGGGTCTTGACGAGACTTTTGGGATTGGTTGGATCATTCCTTAGTTGTCTTTGAAAAGGTTGAAAAAGTTCATCCAGCATACCTCCCATCTACTTTACAGGACAAAAAATCACACCATTCACCTAATATTTTTAAACTAAAACCTTTACTGAATTACCTGGTTTTTACAAAATTCCATGTTCATGTGGTGAATTGTGCATTGAACGAACAGGGAAATCTATAGACACAAAAATAGAACGCATCAAAGACCTTTCAGGGGTATAGCCTCATCTAATACAACTATTTTTTACCACCCTACTCGCCATTCATATTGTGGACTATAATTTTTTTTAATTATTAATTTCTATCAACTTTCTGCAAGGCTTATTCAATTCTATAGGCGCAAGACATTTTGTGTAATTTGTGTAAAATTGCCATAAATTAGGACATGAGACCTTGTGTATTACTTGATAGCTAGATATTAAAATAGAATACGAAAATTCTATAAATTTTTGAAAGACCCGAAATTCTTAAAAACTTAATTTTCTCCATAAATTGTTTATTTTATTTAAGAATATTGAATTTCATAATTATTCTAAGCTAAGTTGTGTTAAGCCTGACTTTTATTTGACTCAATTATAAGATTTTTATCAAATAAACCTTGAGATTGAGTATCAAAAAAAATCTTGATTAGACAAGAAATACTAAAAAATGTAGAACCTGTGAGAATTAAATGAATAATTTATGAATTGAGTAATTTCGATTACCTATTACTTTTTGCATCATTGCGAGTTGAATTGATGTTAGAAAGGACTTTATTTTTTACAGAATTGAAGTCATAATCTGTCCGATTCTCTTCATGGGATTGACAAAGAAATTCTGATCATGAACAAATTCGTAGGCAAGGCCAATTCTGGCGTCCCTCTTCCAATCAGCCCACCCAGGAAAGGTGTAATGATATTTTGGATAGCTTCCGCCTCCAAGGGACCTCATGTAGAGTTGCTGGACCCACGAAGGAGAAGGGACGGATCTGTAAAGGTCATTTTGACCCATCATTGGCAGTCGGGCGCCAAGTGCCAGTGTAAAGAGAAGAAAGAGTGAAATCAAGTTCATTGAACTGAATAGAAGAATTTCAGGTGGTATTTATAGATCGGAAAGCCCTTAAAATCGTAGTTGACTCTATTTATTTAGGTCAGGTTAGTCTATTCAAGGATGAACTTTAACAAAGCCTCAACGTTTTATACAATTCTAAAGATAACATGAGGCCTTAAGCTACATAACGATTTATTTAAATAACTGTTCGGTCATGTAATGGAATGATAATACTAAATAATTTAAAGGATTCAATACAATTTTCTCAAGACTAAATTAAAGATTAATATGATATCTTTTAATATCCTTTAATATCTGAAACTGAAAGGGTTGAATTAGATTCAAATACTTGCATTTACAAACACTGCTAATTGTTATGAAGTTGTGCATGGGTCTTAAACTTCATTGTAGAGGTAGGATCAGTCAGATAATAAACTAGATAATTTAGTTTAGAAATTTCAATCTGCGAATTATTTTGTTTCAGAAAAACAAAGTTAATATTAATAATCAAAAGTGTTTAACAGGGATAACTTATTCAAATTTTAGATATTTTTTTTGAAATTCACTTGATGGAATTTGAACAGATTAACACTGAACCAGAGAAAATCGAGTGCATTCCTAAATCAGAGTTTGACGATAACATTGAATATGAAATCATTTGTTCTGAAATAGGTAAATCAAATATATTCAAATTTCCCTCATAATCAATCTAAAAATTGTCATTTTTTTCTATTAGATCCACCTATTGAGGAGCTTGTGAATATTTCAAAATGCATTGAACAGGACATTAGTGGTGTGGAGGAGAATTTCATTGAAGAAGTTGAACCTTTTGGCATTTGCGATGACTTTGATGCTCTTATTGATCTTGACTTGGATTTCAAGAACCAATTTCGTCTCCTTGTCGCCAAATATCTTAGGGATAATCTCTTAAATGCTTGTAATAACATCAACGACGGTGTCCGCTTGAAAGATGAGATTGAGGCTACTAAGCTGCATCATAATTATATCATTGAACGCTTTCAGAATCTTGGCATCAAACTCGATGAATTGGTGAGTTAATTTTTCATTTCAATTAATTTCTCAGCTTTTAACATTATTATTTATGCTTTTGTTCATTTTAGAAATTAGTGTATTCTTGTTCAATGCAAACCTCACCAGCTTCTCTATCTCTTGAGAAAAATTTTCTTTCTCTCAGCATTATTTTGCACATGTTAGTCTTTTGAATGCGATTAACATGACTTGTGTCTTTGTTTTACTGAAGAAAACTTTGGTATTAGTAAAAGTAATTCTGAGTCACACTTATTTTGTCACTCACTCATGTCATCATGAGGACTACAATATTTTTCCCTGATGTACATCATATTTGCTGAATAGCAAAATCGCAAACTATTATTCCTCACAACAGATTTTCGGTCATAATTCTTGGTAGTCATCTATTCTTTTTCTAGCTTTTATTGCAACAACAAAACCGCATGTATCCGACAGCGAATAGAAATCTACACAATGAAACTCCATATAAAAGTTAGTGTATATTTCTGTCCTTTTATGCTAATGAATTTATTTACATTTCAATTTTAGATTACAACTTTGCCGACCGCTCTCCTCTAACATCCAGGAACTCTTACTGTGAGTTCAATACTGGAGAAATAATCATTGTTATTGACTTGATAGGTCGAGATTTTTATACAAAATGAATTTCTACTATAATTCATTCAGCAGTTGTAATTGGTAGTATGTCTGTATCACACTCATCAATATTCAAACCAGACCTTTATGGCTCTTTGAATAGTCATATTTAATTCTGAAGCACCATGTATTAGCAAATAAGAAGGACAAATATTCTTATATCACATTACTGCCATTTTTTTCTGAAAAAAAAGAGAATAAAAAATGAACAAATTTAGCTGTCCTGCCAGTAAAGACGGAATCTAAGACAAACCAAAGCCAATTTGTACCCCAGAGTTACATTCCAGATATGCGTAACATGAAGACACTGCAAAAGGCGCCTTCTGCCGATACAAACTACGGCTACAAAATGAATAATCAAAGGAACACGTTGATGAACCAATTCATTCCATCATTTCTTAGGAGGGCCTATAGACCCATTCATCTGCCCCTACTAACGGGAAATCACATCAACCCAATGGCCTTTAACAACCAGTCTCGGTCGACTCTTCCATTGCAATTCTCCAGCGCTCCCCTGCCCCCGAATCGTTCATCAGAGAGCGCCAATGACGGCCATCAAGGCGTTCAACCGCCATGTAATCTATCTATCGTGCCCACTGGCGAAGATATCACTCTAAATTGGAACCTCTTCAACTCTGGGAATTTGGGCAAGTTTGAGCCAGCTTCGCATTATGAAATTTTCAGTTACAACAGCTTTGAAATCACCTCCTCCAATTCCAAATCATCTTCCATTTGGAAGTTGATCGGTGAGCTCAGGGCCCTGCCGTTGCCAATGACGTGTGTCATTCGTGATGTTGCACCGGGACATGTTTTCTACTTTGCCATCTACTCTGTTGACGGCTTCGGTAGAAGGAGTCCTTGGTCGAATGTTGTACAGGCCATTGTCTCCTAGATGCTCAACTATCAACTCTACCCCCTCCCCTACTTTTTTTGTTAAGAGTAATGTATTCTATACCAGTATCTGCATATGATTCTAAATAAATATATATTTTTTTACTTTACTCTCCAATGGAGAGTCTCCATCAATAACTAGAGGTAAAACACCCAAAAGGTTCGGTAACTTTTCGGCTGTTTTAGTTTTTTTAAATCTAACAAGCCATTGAGAATCGTTCAAAAAGTATTACCGAACCCTGGGATGGTGTAGTGGATTTTTCCCCAAGTCCCATAAATATGATATCTGCAAGTTTACTTTGTAAATAGTTTCAAACCTTCCTCCCCCATTATAACCCCTCATGTGAACCCAAAGAGAGACTCGGCTCAATTCTAAGAAAAAAACCTTCCATATAAGAAACGCAAAAATGGAATTTAATCAAGTTACCGAACCTTTTCGGTGCTTTACTTGTTTACTGAATTTTTAGGATTTCTCCAAAAAACTATCAGGGAAAGTATCATCAGACTGGATGAACTGTATTTCCACAACAAATCTTCAAAATTTGTAAAAATTGTGACCAGTTCGAGTAAGATAATTCTAATTCCTATCATTCGTACTATAGAGAGGTCCCCCCCTGGAAAAGTTGGTCTTTGATATCTAGAAGACTTGCAGGGTTTAGTAAATGCAAGATTTAATAAATGACTTGATGTATTTTAAAGAATGTTTAATAATGATATTTTTCAAGCCTCTCCCGTATCTATTGTTGCAATTTCATCGTCAGAATCAAGGCCAGTGTTATCAAATGCATAATCTCCGTTTTCGTTCCTGAAATTGAATTTTTTCAACAATTATTAAACTAGAACATTTTTCTAATCTCACTTGACGCTGGCGTAATCGATCGCTTTAACCTCTTTCTGGTTGAATCTGGTAGAAAGTTGATTTCGTTCAAGAAATTGAAAACCCATCTTTTTGTATGAACTTACTCCAAGATCTCAGCTAGCTTTTTCTGTTCTAGATCCTTCTTCATTTCCTTGATCTTTACCTGTTCCTCAGAATTCTCAGCCTCTTCTAGTTTGTTGATCAATTCTAAGGCTACCATTAACTTGTTGCTATCGAAGCTGGGATCGTCTCTGTGACCCAGCGACTTGTTGATTTCCTCATACATGGACTTCTTCAGGCTGGTAGCCATATCGTCATCTGAAAAAGTGAATAGTCTCAAGCATTAGCATGTTTGATGATATCATACTCAACCGAAGCTAAGTGGAAAAGAATCGAGGACAGCAGCCTAAAATAGTATTTTACAGAAAAATGGCAGTGTATTACAAAATAAAATTAACTCCTGAGTATAAAAATTTCGTAGTAAAAATTCATTGATGACACTTTGAAAGAACTAGAAAAGGATGGAACAAATTTCACCCTCTGAAGTGACCAAGATGCTGAATCTAGATAATCTGCCTGGGGAGGTGGTAAAGCAAGCGTCTGAGAATGTCCATCAGAAAACCAATGCCCTACTCAGTGATTCCCTCAAAGTGGCCATTGACAATTTAAGTAACGTTCTCATCGACAACATCTATCCAATAGGTGGCTTCTCAAGGGTGAATCTGCTGACTAATCTACTGAGTGAGAATATCATTTCTAATTTATATATTCGTGGTACTTATAAGTAGACATGTTCTTATTTAAAAAGTTTAGTTGTAAATGAATTTTTCTTGTAAAGCATACATTGTATACATTAGGTATTACGAATCTCCGTTCAACAATAAGCGAATCAAAGGCTGTCGAAGAATTCATCCGAATATTCGAGACCCTAGAAGGACTGACGCAGTCCACAACGAGAAATTCGTCTTATCTGGAAAACTTTGCCTCTACAACCATTGTGGAGCTGACAATGATTGTTAACGCCAAGGAGAATCGAACTTTATTACTCGATTATTACCAGGAGAATTCCAAGAGGATAAACAAGATGTTTGCTTTCTTCATCAGCCCAAACCTGCCGTTGGCCACCAGTCAATTCATAATGCACTACGCTATTCATGCGCGGTACTTCAACTTTGTGCTTCGCCCTGGGCTAGAACATGTCTTCTCAAAGATTATCAACCTCTTCACAGTGACGCTAGGGAAATTTGACGACAGACTCATTTCCTATCGTGAGATTCGCGACCGACACAACCTCGAGCAGTTGCAGACCAATCGCGAGCTCACTCTGCATTTCAATAGGAACTTTATCTCCATATCGGCCCTACAGAGAACCATAATCGGATGTGCTTATTTTTTCGTTCTAGATATAATCTACAATGTCCCTTGTGTATCAGTGATTTTGTATTATGTCAAACGTATGAACAGACGCAAGGAGACTGTCTCTTATCTCCTATACCGCCAATTGCGGCCGATAATTCTCAATTTAAAGGAGTTACAACAACACGCTGAGGACGTGTCTTCAACATGCAAGACCAGTGTCAAAAAGTGCTACTCGCCACTCGATTGGGAAGACTTTTATGAGAAGCTCTTCTTTGAGATAATTCGCCGCAGCACTGACATTAACAAGTTCATCAAGAGCCAGGCTATAGACTTTATGATGTGGCTGAAGGACAGCTCCAATAGGATACCGGATATAGATGATGATTTCATCAAGAACCTCGACTACTTACAGCCCGGCTTCATTCCAGAGATATCGCGAAGAACGTTCAACTTGACCCGGGAGAGAAATGTGCACGAAAAGAAGACTTCCACTCTTAACATTTCCGATTTCGACTTTACGATTAACCTGAGTGAAATTAGAGACAAAATTCTAGATAGAGATGAGGAAGAGTCCTTCTTGGAGGAATCTAATCGCTCCTATACTGAGACCGAATAATTTTGCTACTCAATAGTAATAAAATTGGTTTTCAATGAATTAGAATTTACCTGATGAGTCATCATTATTTTCTAACTGGGTGTGAACTCACTCAATACAAGAAGATCTGTAGTATTCTTCTTTTCAAGCACCGAGAGGATAGCATGAAATTCATCAAAAACTACGTCAAATATTGAATTTATTCGGTCATTCTCATCGATGAGCAGGGATTCAGCCATTTGGGTTATCGTATTCCTCTCCTCGACGTTGGTAATAGAGGAAATCTTGGCAAAGAAAATATCGTCCTTTCTTCGTAAAAAGCTTTCCATTTTGTTAATCAAGTCTAAAATTTGTCTAAAAATGTTACCCCTTTTTATGAATTGTTGGT
Organism: Gyrodactylus salaris; assembly: GCA_000715275.1. NCBI lineage: Eukaryota > Metazoa > Platyhelminthes > Monogenea > Gyrodactylidea > Gyrodactylidae > Gyrodactylus > Gyrodactylus salaris. The sequence continues at coordinate 11,753 of JJOG01005541.1, forward strand.
AACTTGGAAACAATATAATAATGGATACCATGGCAAAGTTTTTATTAAGCAACAATTTTGTATTTTTAATGTGTAAAAAATGATACTTTAAAGTAGTGATTTTAAGATTTACACTAAAACAGAGCAAATCGTTATTAGCAGATGTTATTTGTTCATTTGTCTGCTTGTATTCAATTTATCAATTGAATCATGATAAATTAAACAATTTAATCTCCAGTCTATATATTCAAATATCCAAGAGTTTATATATATCTTGATTAAAATCGATAGAAATTTAGTTAAACAGACATAGTAACATTTATTGAATGAAAGAAGAAAATATTTTTTCTCAACCAATCATCATAGCTTTCCAACCAACCAATAGGAATCAATTAGTAATATGAATCAAGATAAACTTGATAAAAATATATCAAGTATAATAATAATATCCTAAGTTCACCGTCTTCTACGTCAAAGACCAAGTTACCCCAATTAGAACAGACTCTATCGGACGTAGCCCCATATCGTTCAATTGCGGTCATCAATGTTATGTAATGGACCAATTACAATGCGGTACATGTAGTCACGGTTTTGAAAGCCTAAACGAATTTACAAGACACAAGAGGTCCTGTGATAAGAACAAAGAATGGCCCAAATCATGTGACATTTGCCAGGAAGTCATTTTGGATGAGAGTGAACTCTTTAGGCATTTGGAAAAGTTTCATAACCTCACCTTTAGCAAGGTCCCCTCCTATCAATCGACAAAGCAGCTCGAGTTTATCAACGACCAGCCAAAGACGCCCGTTCTAAGGTCGGCCTGCTGTCTCGACTCCGGGAATAGAAATGACCAGCAGATTTGTGACCAAATCGCCTTTTGCCCCAGGATATTTGGAGAGTTTCAGACTTCGCAAGGCAGCGAAATGTCTAACTCAGAGGAAACAATTATGCATGAGGAAAAGACCAATATTGTTTTCATTAACTCAGAATTCGCACAGTTAGACTACGACGCTGAACTAGGCGAAATTCGCGATTCTATCACCCCAATGCAAGAGAATCATAAGAAGATGAAAGATTTCACATGTCCCAAATGCGAGAAGAGCTTCAATCAGAAGATACACCTACAAAAGCACGAGATAAACTCGCACGGCGGGAAACGGCCGTTTAGGTGCGACTTTTGCAACTACAGCTCAGTCGATAGCGGCCACATGAAGGTACACATGAGGAAGCACACGGGAGAGAAACCGTTTGAATGTCATGTGTGCGAGTTCAAGGCAGCACAGAACTCCACTCTCAGACAGCACTGTGCCATTAAACACCCTAATACGACCTTTAATTGCCTCGCTTGTAGGGCCGAGCTATTCACTTCCTATGAATATGAAAAGCATATTCGCAGCTGTAAAGAGACCAGTGTCTTAAAGTGAAACCCCTTCTCACTTGTTTTCATTCTAAGATTCCTCTGTGCACATACCAAAATAGTCCTATTTTTTATAATAAAAACTACCCATTTTTTTGAGAAGATGCATTTTTTCAAAATAAGTAAATAAAAATAGAAAAAATATTTACATGTCTAAATTATTGAATATTTTTATATGTAATCAATAAGGATGAAATCTGTTCATTCGCCAAAGCCGTTTATGGCTGATTGTTTGGTGGAGTTGATGTTTTCAATCTTTTCAAAATGTTTCTTTGCATTGCGAATGTTTGAAAGAGTAGCAGAGGAGGCTAGCATTAAAGGAGGTTTTCATTTGAGAGACATTTAAAATTACCATTCTGACTCACCTATGGAGGTATCTGACATAATCACCATTATATAGGTGTTGGTTGTAAATAGATCAATGTAAGCAGAAAAGTACTCATTTCTCAGTTCAATGCCCTGGAAGCTGGCTCCAACTTTGGAGCAACTCAGTTTGAATTGCTTTATAATGGAGCTAATCTTTTCAAAGCGATGAACATCTGGATGGTTTCGCCTAGAATGACAAGCAATTTCGAGAAAGGTAAACCTTTCAAACAGTATGACCTCATCAGCTTCTATAATTTCCGAGAACTGCCTCAGACTATTCTCTAGCTTCTCAACATTTGGAATTAGCTTGTAGACGATTTTAGACCATGCCTTGTAGAGAGTTTCATCGAATATTGATGTTGAATAGCAGTAGAATTCCTTATTGGGACCAGTGAGAGTGGCGATCTTGTCTTGAACTCCTTCGTAAACCCTTTCTCGGTCCTTGAAGGGGATCAGGTCTGTCTTATGGACAAGGCAAAAGATCTTTGCTTCCGGAGAGCTCTGTGACAAAGCTTCTAGGCAAGATGTGTAGTTCTGAAAGTCGTCCTTCTCATCCAAATTGAAGACATCGAAAATGTATATAAGCACCTCAACGTTACGAAATATGTTTTCACGTTGATTCACAAAATAACATTGCATATACGATTCTTGTCTGGAAGAAAAAAGGTTTTATGAACTTTGACACTAGATTGAATCAACAAGAGTGTCTAGATTTATATTTGTTTTTCTTTTATCAAAGCAATGCAAGATAAAATAATGAATTATTATAAAACCAAGATTTTAAAGAATAATAAACTCACCCACCGCAATCCCATAGATTAAGAACGAGTCCACCAAGCAGGCGGAGATGAGTGTGCTCAACATCGACTGTGAATTAAAGAGAGGGTAACTTGATAGAAAATTACTCGTAACTCCTAATCTTGTCGTGTCACGGGCAATGTAGTTAGCAAAAATGATGCTTCTCATGCTCGTCTTTCCGGAGCCTGATTTTCCCATAAGAAGAACCTAAATTTAGTAATAAAAATGATTTTGGTTAAGTTACTTTTTTCCTCATTTTTAAAGTCAATTTTGAATTGTTACAATATTATAACAAATGTCATATGACTGAATAGGTTTAAAAATTTGAATATCAAAAGTTATTTCTTTATTAAAAGAAAGAGAAAAATTCGGTGTATATATTCGTCCAAACTTTTACTTGAATGTTCTGTGCTTTGGATTTTGTTTAACTGCACCAAATAAAAAATTAATCAGAGTTCACTAATCATTCCATACACATATCGATCTATTCTTTATTCTTATTGGTCATTATAACTTGCGTTGTTTATTTGCTGAATATTTAAACGTTTTTCGTCCACCTCGCCGCATTATTCCTTACAACAATGCTCTAAAGCTACGCTATCCACAAATATAATGTCAATTGCTCAACTATGCGCCCAACCAGACATTTGTGCATAAAGAATCTACCTAATCGGACTAACGAAGATGATTTGAGTTCAATTCTACAGAGGTAACCTCCCATAATTTCCTAATCGATCAATTCTCTCTAGTTTCGGAAGAATCTCTTCAATTCAGGTTCAAAACAAGACTGCCATTGTGTCATGCTACGACCAGAAGATGGCCCTAAAGATCTTTGAAACTGGACTTACTCTCCACAAGGCTCCACTGGATATTCAATTCTCAGATTCCTTTGGAAATATCATTGACCAATTCGACTCCAGGTAATTATTACACTCATTCACTTCAAACTTTTCCAAGGTTTCGGGGCTCCAGAGGTGCTTTTTGTCTCAATCATTACATACTTTGGTTGAATCTATCTTTAACAAACATCTAATACCCTATGGATAATATCCATTGCCTTGTTTGAGAGATTGATTTGAAATTTTAGCGCTTCAAAGTTTTTTCGTCTCTAGAGTGGAATTGTCAGACGTTCTTATCAAAAGGAACATTTTGAGTGCCAAATCCATTCACTTTGTAATCAGAAAGGATTTACTCGTCTAAAGTTAGCCAGAGTATTTGCCAAAATAAATCATTTGATTAATGCCCTATTTCGGAGTTTATATTTAATGTTTAGGTCTCAAGAATCAATCTCTAGAAGAAATATACCTTGTTGGAGCCCTTATTTATAATTTTATTGAACAAAATATAATTTTCTTTCACCTTCCCTCGGGGATTTGAACTCTTCTAGGGGATTTATTTCGCGCTCCTTTCAACAATGGATATATATTACACTTTTTATTGGATTTAAAGACCTCAGCCTTTTGGATATATTTATAGCAAAGAGAATTAGGAATTAAGATATCTGGAATTATACTCAACTTTTGACGGATTACTCCCCACTGGATTTATACATTGGATTACATTAAGAGAACTTCAAAGAGGATATATTTTTTTCTAATTTCTTTTCTCTCTTTCCCCCATATCTTGCCACCTTTACAACACCAAGTGGCAGATCATCGAAAAGGATTATTAAGAGTCGATCAACAAGTGTTGATAGCTGCAGCCTTGATGAAAATATGAGGTATGACTAAATCACAAAATCAAAATGTAACCAATAGAAATCACCATTTTCTTTCACTTCAGATCCAAAGATGACTCATGCGAGACAAACAGTGGCCGTGGCCTAGCCGTCTCCAACCTTCCCAAAAGATCCTCCTCCAATAACCTCAGGGAAGGGTTATTTCACGAGTTCAAGAAATTCGGCAAAATTACCTCTGTCATCATTGATGGACAGGGCTCGGAAAGGGTCGCCCTGATAACATTTAAGAAGACGGAGGACGCTGACAAGGCCTACGATTCATCTCAGAACAAAATATTTTTTCGCACTCAAATCAAAGTCGAAAAGGCCCTCGGGGCTGAAACAGAGGACCCTGATCTCTGCCCACCGGAACATATTATGGACGAGTACCATCCAAAAGCCACCAAAACCCTCTTTGTCGGTAATCTCTGCGCTAACACCATCACTAAGGAAGACTTGCATGATGTATTCTTCAAGTATGGAGAGATAATTGTGAGTTTAAAATCGTTAAATTATTCTCTGGAAAATTAGCAAAGTTTTTTGGTCCTTATGAATAATAATACATATTTCTTTTAGGAAATTGACATAAAGAATCAAGCGAATCAGTTGGGGACCTCCTATGCCTTTGTGCAGTACAACGACATTAAGAGTGTTGTCACCGCTCTGAATGATCAGGAGAATGTGCGTATTGATAGCAAGACTGTGAAATTGGGCTTTGGTAAAAGTCAACCCACCAACGTAGTCTGGCTTGATGATCTAACCTCTGGAATTACTGAAAACTTTCTCAAGCGACACTTTAACCGCTTCGGTCGTCTGAGTTATGTGATTATTGATGAAAAGTGTATGCGCGCTCTCCTCTACTTTGATAATCCCGAGGTCGCTCAGCGAGCCTTGAACGAAACCAAGAACCGACCGATACTCAATAGAAAGGTCCAGATTGACTTTGCTTCACAAGAATGCCAAATTGCATTTATCCGAAAGACTGTTGAGCACAACTCTTTGATTAAGACAAAGGGCTCTAATGAAAAGTTGCAAAAGCTCTTTCGTTTCCTTCGCTTCAACTCAAACTATCCCCTATTTGAGGATAAGAAAGGCTTCTTGGACTGCTTCCCTAAAGAGACTACCATCTGTTCCTCTGACGACGACGTTAGTGATATTGGCAGTGTCGTGCATAAGAGATCCCGTAAGCATCGAAATCTCACGCCGATATCGACCACCAGTGGGGACGTCAACGATAGCCTCTCTTCGGATTCTGAGAGTCGCAAGGCGTCCGCTGATGACAGCTCAAAGGTCATCAAGTATTCTGGGCGAAATCAGCGCCGACGTATAGAAAGTCCTTCGTACGAGAGGTCGAATTCCATCTTGAGATGTACGATGAATAAGAACAATTCAGGCAAGGATCGTCGTCATGAGAGTATTGAAAAGAGTTCTTTTCAGAAAACCAAGAAACCATTAGATAACACCACCAATGATTCATCGAGGTTAGTATTCTTTTTACGCGTTTGCTTTTTTGTTAATCGAAAAATAAAATTTTGAATTATTGTGCATTTGGTTAATGATGATTTCATTTTAAATTGATTAACTTACTCGACTCTTTCTCTTTATTTTAGGCAAATTAACCAAAGTTATCATGTCAAGAGCCCCTTAGCATACTCCTCTTCAGCGAATAACAGTTCCAGCCGACGTTATCTCAACACACAGAACCCTAGAAATGCCACCAAGTTGCCAGCCAGTGTCAGATCATCTTCTAGGGATAATTCCACCTCTCGGATGAATGGATCCTTACCCAAGTCCTATTCCAAGTCCTCTGCTTCGAGTAGTCTGAATAGAGACTCGAGAATAACGACTTCTCGTCTGCCAGATGAGTCATCTAGTCCCGGAAGTACGTTTTCTTGGTTTATAATTTCTCCTCAATTAATTAATCATCTTTTCTATTAGGCATAAAACAAAGTGGCCATCGTTCTACACATCACTCCTCACAGAATTCCTCCTATGATCAATGTGATTCGAATAGCGACGTGGAATATCCCATAAAGTCTCAGCCCTCGAATCGTAAATCGGTCACGAAAATGACGATTCAATCCAGTAGGACCTTCAAAGGAGAACACATTAGCCGTCGGGACCTCTTTGACGCCCACTCACCACCATCTCCACCCCAACGGGGTCGGAGTAATGAGTCACGGTCGAGTTGTACCACTTTGATCGCGACAGCTAAAAAGATTAAAGAAATCAACGATGCCGACCCAGAGTTTTGCGAATTATCCAAATTAAACGAGGAAAAGGCAGCCCTACTCAAAGAGCTCAGCCTCTTGGCCGGCAAGGGAGATAGTAAATTGAGCATTGAGCCAAAATCGTTGACCCCTGAGGAGATGGTCAGCGTACCACCTCCTCCGCCACCTCATCCGATGAGTACGAATATTATTCTCAATAATAAAAAGGAAAAGAGTTCTTACCATTCCCCAGTAAATTCTCAAGAGGAAGAAGACGAAAGTTCCTCTGTGAATAAAATCCATGTTTCAGTTACCAGCCCAGTTGAAGTGAGCGGGGATTATTTAGAGGTCAAGTCGCCACCTCATGAGAAGCCTCTGCAGGCTCCTACAGCAAATCCCTTAGTGAATACGCCACAGAAGCCTAATGTAATTTCAAATCTATCTCCAATCTGTAGCATTGCTTCGAATTCTTCGGTTAACCCCTTGATTGAAAACCGGACAATTCCCTCTCCAAGGAAACCCATCAACAAGGAAGATAAATTGTCATCAATCCTGACTGGCGCCAATTATCATCCACTCGCTCAAGCTTTCCTGCAACACAGCTCCATTAAAAAGGTTTCTGAGAGTGAAGATAAAACGTCACCAATTTCACCCAAGAAAGAGGACGAAAGAGACTCGATTCTTACCTCTCCCAATGCAACTCAGACGAAACTAAATAGTGAAGTTGTTAGCCAAACAGCTAATAGTATATCTGGTACACTAAGCTCTGTTAATGACTCTGTTGATGAACGCATTCGCCTTTTGGATCAAGAGCTGATGAAGACGGAAAAGGTGCGACCAGTTGTGGACTACTCAAAGTTTCGAATTAGACGCAAAAACGATTCAAATGCTGCAGTAATCCCGGTTCCCTTAACAAATCCATCCAAGTTCTCTTCAATCATTAATCCTAATCAATCGAGAAATTCCATTTATTCCTGTTCAGTCATCCCCAATGATCCGCTAACCTCTCCGAGATCTCTAAAGGTTCCCTCACACCTTAACATCAAGTCTCCATCATCTAACCTGCCAACATCGGTCTGCACTGACTCTAATGACTTTATCAAAAGTATGTTATCCTCTACTAAGCTCACGAGTCAACAAATTCCTTCGGTATATACCAACTCAGTTAGTGCCTCTGTAGCATCCTCATCTTGGTCTTTTTCTGACCTTGGGCACATGAACAAGTCGATTCTGGACACAAAAGTCTCCACAAATGAAATTATGAAGAAGATTGACGAAGAATTCAAACCGGAGAGACTGCATAGGCCCTTGAATCTTCCTTTTAATCCCGCACCGGTCGATAAGAGAGAACCAGACATAAAGTGCGAACAAGAGGTAAAGTCCGCTCCACCTGTCGTGGTGAATCCTAAGTCGGATTTTAATCGAAAGCCCACTCCAAGTATCTTTGAGACAAAGTTAAACTTACAGAATAATAACAACTCTAGCAAGAGAATCAAGTCAGAGCCCAAGTGCCAAGAGGAGGAGAGGATACCAACCCCCAGCAGACAGATCTCTAACCTCGAAGGGAAAGAGAAATTCAAAAAGAAGGAGGAATCATTACCCAAAGTAAAGCCTACAACGACCAATCGTCTCCCGTGGGAGCTGAAACCAGACATTATTACCACATCTAAAGTGCCATCAACCGCCTCAACGCCCACAACCGCTGTGAGTGAAAAGAAATCTGAAAAGCCCAAGCCAAAGCTATATTCTTTGCAGCAGAATTCCAGCAAAAAGCAAGTCGAATCATCCGCAAAGCCTCCCCAAAGCCACAAGAGCTTTCGCGACATCAATCAAATGGGGAAGAAGAGTAAAAAATATGATTCTACACCCAATCAGATTCCGAAGAAGAAGAGGAAACTGATCTCACCAACTGAAATGACCGGCTCACATTCCCAACAATCCAGTCATAACAACAGCAGCCTGCTGAAGAACAAACGAAAGGTCTCCAAGAATATCTCCTCCAGCTCCCATGAGAGTAGCTCTCACGATGAGGACGGCTTCGGTCTCGACTCCAGTGTGAATCTCTATGAGTCAATGTATGACAAGATTAAACGTCGGACGAATAAAGATAACCCAGCAGCCCTCGTCTCTAGTGCGCTAGATAAGAAGGCTTTCAAGAGGTCGGGTAAGAAGCTTAAGACCAGCCTCCTCTCAATCAGCTTCAGCAGTGAGGAAGAAACTGACGAGGAAGCTGACAACAAGATGGGTCATGAAAAGTCGAATCTCGACTGCAAGATATCCTCCTTCGACAGACAGAAGCTGCTTAAAGAGCTCTCTGTATCCTCCACTTCGAGTAGTGAGGATGGTGGATACATTCCCAAAGACGTAGCCAAGACACATTTGGTTGAAAAGAAGGCTAAAGTCAGTCAGAATGAATTAACTCATAAATCAAAGCATAGTCTTGACGAGTTGAAGAGACGCAAGAGAATGATGAAAAAACGTGCTCGTGTAGAGGAAGAATCCCTTAGAAACGAAAGTTACTATAATAAGACTGTCCTCGCGAATCCAATGGATAATGAGGAAGTCTATCAGAAGAAACGTAAACATAACGATTCAGTATCCAAGAAATTCTTCTCCGACTCCGATAATGAGTGCCTTGAGGAGAAAAAGCAGTTGGCAAAAAGTAAAAGCGCCCGCTTCAAGCATCAATCGCGCCCAACGAAAGAGGGGCACGCTGTTAAAAAGCACAAGAATCCTACGAAAAATGTCCTCTCGTCTCCGGAAAAGTTGCCTTTTATGATCGAATCTGCCATTTGCAACACTTCCTCAGAATCCTCCTCGCCTAAAATTAGCCGGTCGCCATCTCCTTCAGAAAACGACAGTGTCTTCTCCGATAATCAGCTGTCGAAGAATGAAAAGTCCGAGACCAACAGCCTGATCAAGAGCTGCGACTCTGATGTGGATGACAAGAGTCGAAAGATGATGGAGACAGATGATTCAGCGCCTGCTGAGGACTCTCTACCGATGGTCCTGGAGGATAAAGAGGAGGTGCCTTCGAACAATTTGTTGGAGAAATTTGAAAGCGACCAAATGAACAATTCTCAGATTATTCCATTGACCAACTCCACACCACAGGAATCTCAGGACTCTATTAATCTGACTAAATCAGATAAGAGTGAATTGGAAAAATCATCAATTTTGATTAACGACGTCAAGATGGACAATTCACTGCAACAGCAGCCCCAGCTGGAAACGTCACAGAAAAGTGTTGAAAAGAAGAAAGATCTGATCGGTATCAACATTTCAACTGATGTTGCTCCACCACAACAAGCAACTGTGGTGCCGTCAATCCTACCTGTTGTCACTAATGCCAACGGACAAGCGACCCTCTTAGTGACCACTTCAAACAACGGTAGTGTTGTAACTGGTGAAATACCCCAGCAGTTTGCGCTCCTAATGACTGCCGCTTCTGTTGCCCAACAAAAGACTAATGTCTTTCAACAGAAGATGAGCCAGCCACAACAGTCCACGCCTATTCGTAGTACTGCTCCAACAATGCTTACTGTCAACCCGTTGAATACTTTGGCCAATGCAGCTGCTTTTGTTAATCCACCAGCCACAATGGTTAGCCAGGCACCTGCTCCTTTACCTCCAAAGTGTATGAATAAGCCGGATAATGTGACATCACCTTGCACGACATCTAATAGTGGCGGTAGAAAGTCCAAAACGGATACTCCAACTTCAGATTTGAGCACCTATGTCAGAAATGTTATTGCTCGCGTGACTCAAGAGAAAGAAGGCCAGTTTAATCAGAGCGGCAGTGCCAATAATGCCAGCCAATTGCTAGTCAATCATTCCGGAAGTTCCGGTGGGGAGACGTCGTCAGCGTCACTGAATAATTCCTCCTACTCAAATAGCCACAAAAAGACACGAACTAAAAAGAGTAACGACACCATAAAATCCCCACAGGCTGGCCCACCCCAGACCAATTCCAAACAAAAAGTACTACACAGCAGCAGCAAGGTTGTCCCGATAGCATCTAAGCCATTGGACCCTTATGAACCCAACTTTGATGAGGAACAAAAGGCCCCGAGGATTCTCAATTCAGCGTCAAGATCTAGACATTCCAGTACGAGTGCTGATTCTATGAATTCTGGGTACAATTCAAATCAGTCTTCGTTGCTCTTTCAACAGCCACAACAACAACAGCAGCAAAACATTTCCTCCCTCGTCCTAGAAGATTTGCGGCAACAGCAGATCGTCATGATGGTCCCTAATAATAATCAGGTATCAGCTACCTTGAACCCGGTTCCCATTCAACCCTCCCCCGCGGTACAACAGCAACAATCTTTAAATAATAATAATATTCAATCGAAAATACTCATTCAGTCCCAGAAATCTCTTCAAAACCCCGCGACAATATTCAGTAATAACCTAAATAAGACCGTTCCACAAAACCTCTACACAACGGTGCAGTTGAATCAGCCACAAACTAGTCAGGTGACTCAGAATATTCCCAAGAATCTGGTAAACAATAACAACTCAAAGGCGAATATCGAGCAGATTGCAGCACAATTCGGGAACCCTGCATTGGCCTACTTTTACAGCCTCTTCGCTCAGCAACAACAGCCCACCACCAATCCCGCTACGCCGACTCCGCCGACGACAATATCCATCACGCAGAACCTGCCCAACTCCCCAACGCAACCACAACAGATTCAACAACAGACGACGGTGAATCCCACGAATAGCTGTCCTACCATAAGTGAGTCTTTGTGAAATACACTGCATCATTGAACTTGGAATCAATTTTCTGTAGTAAAAAGTCAATCAATGTATTACTAGCGAGTTTATATTTATCTATTCATGTATATTTAGTGTTTTTAAACATGTCTATAGTCTACTACTCTATTCTTTCCATGCTCTTGAAATTCTCGCTACACCTACAAGTTTTCTTTTCAAAAAAGAAAAAACGGGTTAAACACTCTGATTAAAGTATTTTTTTAATGATTTTTTTATTAAAGAAATATCATTGATCTGATAAAATTTTTTTGTTATTTTTTCTTCATGTCAGCTGAAAAGAAAGGTTTCAAGGAGTAGAAATGACAACAGGTGATAAAAAGTGTCTCTTTCTCAGAATAATACATTAAATCAATAACCAAACCCTTTCATTCGGAGAGCTTGTATTGATTTTTTGAAAAAGATTTTTGGTTCTTTCTTGAAACATGAGTAATCGGTAACATGAAAGTTTTGCTAAAATATATCGATTTATCTCTTTAGAGTTATCAATAATATGAATCTTTTTTACATTTACATCTCTTTTGTAAGAATGTAGGATCACAAGAGATTTATTTAGAGAATTGATTGAATTTTCAAGAGTTTAAATGTGAATGTTCGATTTTCGATAAGAGATCCAAAGTAATATTTACTGTTTAAAATCACTCTAGAATGTTGATAAATGAAAATAATCGTTGATCTATTTAGCTACAGGCCCGATTAACAACCAGAACCAGCAGATTACTCCAGGTGGATTGATCCAGTCGAATCAGACCTCAAATCAGATGACTCTAGAATTAATCACAGCGTTGGCCGCGGTAGCAGCCCAACAACAGCAGCCAGTGCCTACAACATGTACGGCAACAGGCCAAGTTGGACCACCGCCACAACAACAGCCAATGATCTCGATCCTCTCGCCGCAGAGGCCGCTGTCCGTGCCGTCGTCTGGCAATCAACCGGTCCCCATCACGCCCCTATCAGCAAACACATTCCCCGGCGACTTTCAGCAGGGCCAGCAACAATCACATTCTAGCCCTGCGCAGCTGCTGACATCGATTTACGAAGCGAGCATATCACCGCATCAGATTCCGCCGGCGCATGCCAACTCATCGTCGGTCTCTACGCCGAGCTCCTCTGTCTCCAACGGTGAGTCATCAATATCCTCTTTTGAGATTTTTAAGACTTGGTTGGGAATTTCTAACTTTTACACAATATAATTCTTGTCCAAAAAATACATGAAACCCTGGCGAGGAGACATTTATTGCATTAATTGAGACTCATTTCTGTTGGATGTTTTTTTATTTATGTTTTTTTTTCATTCAAGTATCCAACAACTTCATCCAACAACAGCCGGTCCTGCCCTCCAACGAGTCGATAGTTACCAACTTCACGAGTGTCTGGCGCGGCCGTTTCATCCTGAAGAACGAAGAATTCACCTCCCAAATGTTCCACCTCTCCGGTAACGCTGACCTCTTCAACTCCTCCTTGCGGGTCCTGAGTAACGACCCCTTCTGCCGGAGTTCCCTGGACCAACACGGCCGCAGTGGTCTCCTCAAGATTGTCCAGCGGATGCGCTTCGATCCCACCCAGCTGGAGGGCGTCAACCGGAAACTACGCCAGCAGAACGACTATGTCATTTGTCTGGCCCTCTCGGAACCCCTGGCTGAGCAGCAGAACATCCTCAAGAACTCCTTCATCCGCTACCTTCATGAGAAGTCGGCAGCTGGCATTATCAACGTTATGCATCCGGTGACCAATGAAGTGAGTTATTTGACCTGTCTCATTTCAAATATTTTTCCTTCTCTAATCCAAGTCCAATTTTTGAGTTCACTCTTGATTGTTGTTTCTTTGGAAACTTTCAATTTTTTTTCCTCTTTTTACTTGGTTCCATGCTACTCATCAGTAGTGCCTAGTTTTGGCAATAAGCTAGATTTTACTTTTTACACAAAACGATTCATCCATTCTTCATGTAACATCACCTTGGGGATATGCATTGTTATTGCATTCCATTGTTCTCATCTCTAGTTTATAATGTACTTTTTACTAATTCTATTCTACTCAAAATGAATACATTCTCCCTTGATATGGAAAATATGCCACTACTGCCTTTTTGTTAGTGAATAAACTCGAGAAAATAATATATTTCTTCTTTTTTTCTCCTAGAATCTCTACGTGATTCATGTATTTCCACCTTGTGAATTCTCAACAAAACAATTCCAAGATATTCCCTCAGGCCAGTTATTGCATAACGCTCTAAATGATAAAGGAATTCCCTATCTCATGGTGATTATTACAACTGTATAGAAAATAATTGACAAATGTTTTTGTATCCTTCTCTCCGGACGCCCCAACCGTTCATAGTTTACTAACAGATTAATCTACCTCAGCAAAACTCGTAAACGAATTTTATATCTCAAAAACAAAATTTCCTGCTAAACAAAAGTCATTTTTTATCAAATCAGATTTTTTAATCCCCACAGAATGTTGTCGCCTCCCCACTTAAAATTTTGTAAGAAACCTAGAAATGTGTCCAACGATCCCCGCCGTTTGCAAGAGGTCTCTCCCTACCCTGTGTACATAATATATTTATATATACATATAAAAATAGATTTCATATAAAAATCCAATTACCACTCTTTTATCAACTTTTCTCTAGTAGCTTTGAGATTCGATTTGTAATTTTTTTTTCATTGTTAGAAAAAGGCTCATTTCATTTAAAAAAAATAATAGTAGAAAAAACGATGAATCATCTCTCTTTCATTTTTTATGTATGCCTGAGAAATAAATATAAAAAGAGAAAGAAAATATAGTCTCTAAACTATGCACTGCAATATACACACGCATAAATAAGAGGAATATATTGATTATTTATCTTTCATTCTTCTAAATAAATCAATAATCCATTGTATATGTATACGAAGAAATATCGATTTCTTCATATTCCCACTTCTTTGCCAATCAAAATTCATTTCTTTACATATCACAGAGGAAGAGGATGTGTGCATACATAGCCTTGTAGAACAAACTAGATTAAAGTAAATTCACACCACCTCTGCACATAAAACATTGGGAAGATTACTTGCCCCTCCCTGGGGTATGTATCTATAAATGAAAGAGAGAAAAAATCTACGCATTTCATTGAATAAATTTCGTTCCATCACTTACGATGCACTACCTCACGACTACTATCTTGTTTGTGTGTTTACTTCAGTTTTTTCCCTCTTTTTGTGGGCAGTCCCTGAGATTGACGCTTCAGAAAGGAGAGTATTGTATGATAAAAGTAAGTCTTGAAACTCAAAAGAGCCTTTTAAATGTAAATAGTTACATTTCTTGACCAACAAAACTTTTAATTGAATCAACGATATTTTAAAATAATTGTACATGTATACTACTAGAAAGTAACATTACAAAAGTTTTCTTTTTATTATTAACAAGCGGAAGTATTTTTTAAATAATTCTTTAGATAAATGATGAATAGAAATTTTGAAAAATTAAAATTCATAATGAGAAAATGTTTTTTACGAAATTATTTCAATTTTTACATCTGAATTTAGATTCTTGTAAGGTTTCTAAGAGTATTGTGGCCATCAATTGGTCGTTAAAGGCTGACCAATGCCAACTACGTCGTCTGTAAAACCGGGATAGGAACTTCCACCAGGATCCACATAATTAGTCTGGTTAAAGGGTGGCTGGTTATCCATGTTATTCTGCATAATAAAGGGATCATCAGAACGCATCTCTTTAACTTCAAAGAAAGTCAGTATACCCCAGGCGATTGTTAGGAAAAAGCTGAAAGCAATTGCAATCTTTGGCGCGGAGAAGCTTTCATAACTGCTGTTATTCCACTTGGTAGCCATAACACAGAAGAGGATAAAGTTTATAAATGTAGTGCATATGCAAAAGAGAATTTTAAACTTGACTACAAGTTCTTTATGACCAAAGTGATCTTGGAGGAATTCGTAGGCGATCAGAGCGAAAACTGCAACCAAAGAAATTATTTGATAAAACACCTGAAATCCACATGTGCTAGAACTGTCGTTGAAGAGGCAGTGAGTTGTAATGTACGAGGAGTTTGTAGCGCTTAGAACGATGAGGGATAGTAGCTAAACAAATTAGTTTTACTCGTACTCACTAAAATGATCAATTTAAGAATTAGACTCGGCTCCTTGAAGCGTTTTAAAATATCGCTAGAGTTGAGGTTTCTCAGATTATCCATTACTAGAATGGCCCGTTTAGATAACCTATGATTCAAGGAACTATCTAAAATCTTTTCTAACTTTTGAACTATACACTTAATAAAACACTTTAAGTTACGTGTCTTATATAAATTGTTTAATTTCGCTGCTTATTTGAATTATTAATATAATTCTCAACTTGAGAATTTCTCAAGTAAATATATGTGTATATGCCTAATACCGTGAGTTCTCTTGGATTTTTAATTTTTTTTTATTCAATTCTATTGAGAAAAAAATTAGATTTAAAAATACAATTCTTCTTTTCACAAAATTTTCTCTGATTAATGACCTTTAGAGAAATCCTGAGAGGACGAACTAAATAGAAAGTATACGCAGATATGTGTATAAATCGAAGATCTCGTGATTAAGTTTTGAATTGAAAAGTGATCCATGCTGATTATTAAATAATCATCATTTAATTACCATTTGATTCAAACTCAATAATTTTTATTTAAGAAACTTTCTTTTACAATAAATACGGATAATGCGAATAATTCTATAATAAGAAAAACGGGATTTTAGAAAAGTAATATTTATTCAAAATCAAAATATATCAGTGCATGGTCACTAGCATACCCACCCCAGTCATTGTCGAAAATGAATGGATTCGATATAGATTTGAAGAGGACGCCAGAGTCACGAAACCGTGACTTGATTTCACCATTCAGCCAGCAGTTATCAAACTGTCCTCCGCTCTTACTCTGGTCAGTTTTTAGAGAGCTTATGCTCGTCTTCTGATCTCTGAATATTGGCGTAAAGTCTTGGTCACGGAGGGAATCGAATGCTAAATTAACATTAAAAATTAGTCTCAGATGGATATTTAATTTCTCTCTTACCTTCACAGGAACTTTCCATGTTGAAATCACCTATGAGAATGACGCTGAAATTATCTGCTAAAAAATCTTGAATTAGTTAAAAAAATTTCAACTTAAAATAATCATTGATTAGCGCTACACAAAATAGAGATTGATGCTTAGTTTTGTTTGCTATCAAGAATTTAGCACGATGATAATTTTTTTGAAAGTAACCACTAAGGTCCAAAAAAGAGTTACTTTCAAAAGATTTATCATCTAATTTATTTTGAGCATGCTTTGAAAAGTTTTCAATGAAAAGTAATCAAACAGTCAGAATTTCTGACTCAGAAAGATCTTATCTAAATAAATCTTTAATTATCCAAAAGTCGGCTCTTTTATGAGTTCAAGTATGAAGCATATGAAAGTAATATGATCAGTCAAAACTCTTGAATCGTAGGCTGATTTCGATACCGTTTGAGAAGTACGGTATTTAGAAATCATTAAAAGCTACGTGACAATGTCACGTCGTGACATACACTTGTTACTATCCATAGCCGCTTTACCTAGGCAGGACAAGAGACGAATTTCCTCACAAGTCTTTCCGTCATCTCCACCAAGCGAAACCGCCTTCAAATGCACAGATATCGCCAGCATTCGTTTCCCGTTGAACTTGATTTCCACCATAAAAGGTGACCTACTGAATGATCGATTCTCTTCAATGAGAACAGTAGCATTTTTAACCAGCAAAACCTCTCCATAATCACGATAGATCATTGAGGCAAATTCATTGCCTTGGTACATCCTACCGAGGTGCTCCTTGGATGAAAGAGATTTCCATTTATATTTCAAAAAGACACTCAACTTTTTGATATAATCTATCCTCGGATTATTTAACTCATCAACAATAATTGCAATTGCATCAGTATCTTTGATTTCTTGCAAGAAGATCAAGTCAGCGTTAGACAAAATAATGGTTGCAACAATCGCTTCCAAGTAGGCAGGATGAGATACTTTTGACAGGCTGAAACGATTCAAGTTCCATGATGCTATACGAAATGTCTCTGGTACTTTTGCAACAATGTCGTAATCTACGTTTCTATTTTCCCACTCGGCGACGGGTTTAAATAGGAGAAGAAAATTGATTAGACTGTCTGATAGACGTTTCTCTTGGTGAATAGTCTCCTGGATAAAATGAATTGTTTTAACTGACACATTGTCTTCTGAAAGAGTTTGATTTTTGATGCAATTGCCCATCAAACTTTATTTAGTTACTTAATTATCATAAAAATTAAATTTGAAATACAAATTTGTAAATTTTTAAGACAAACCTCCTAAGATTTATACGCTTGTCTGTTTTGTTTAAAATATTAATCAATTTTAAAACCTCCATACTAAAATGAACCAACAAGCATTAAACAAAATATTCAACAATGTTGCCCGTGCCGGTGTGGCTCTCTTCGCTGCTGGAAGCATTCTCCCAATGATTCTCTACAACGGTAATACATAATTATCTAATATTTTAGTTGACGGAGGTCATCGTGCGGTAATCTTTGATCGCTTCCAAGGTGTTAAAGAAAACATTGTAGGCGAGGGAACCCACTTTCTCATCCCATGGGTGCAGAAGCCGATCATCTTCGAGATTAGATCTCGCGCTAGGAACGTTCCCGTCGTCACTGGTACCAAAGATCTCCAGACCATCTCTTTAACGCTTAGAATCCTCTTTAGACCAGAGGGAGAACTCCTTCCAAAGATCTACAACAACCTTGGCATTGACTACGATGAACGAGTCCTTCCATCAATCACTACAGAAGTCCTCAAGAGTGTCATTGCACAATTCGACGCTATAGAGCTAATCACACAACGCGCCCTTGTCAGCCAAAAGGTAAGTTCAAGGCCTTTTCATCATAGTTCAGGCGTAAATTATGTAGTAAAAACTATACTGTTAAATTTACCAAAGAATCATGTCTTAATTCAGCTTTTTGTAGTGTTTATAATATAGAGTAGATTTTATACAACAAAAAAGCTCTTTTAGGATAGTTTTTTATGTTTTATGGAAAAATATTTTAGCGATCATCTTTCTAGTATATTGCCGAACCTTGGGAGTGAATAGCCTGAAATTGAAAGATAAAGAAAACCTTTTTTATTTTTATAATATTTAATAGAATCTTCAAAAGACATGAAAAAAGCCTCCTAATAAAATATATTTTTCAAAAAGGTCAACGAAGAGCTCAAGAGTCGTGCTGGGACCTTTGGAATCCTTCTTGACGACATTGCAATCACCGCAATTTCCTTTGGTTCCGAATTCACCGCCGCCGTTGAAGCTAAGCAGGTCGCCCAGCAAGAAGCGGAACGTGCCCGTTTCCTCGTGGAAAAGTCTGAGCAGCAGCGTAGGGCCACTGTAATTAGCGCAGAAGGTGACAGCCAAGCGGCCACCCTCATCGCCAAGGCATTAGCGGCCTCTGGCGACGGTCTCGTAGAGTTGAGAAGGATCGAAGCTTCTGAGGACATTGCCTATCAACTGGCCAAGAATAGGAATATCACCTATATTCCATCCTCCCAAAATGCCCTCATCAACTTGAGTAATTAGATACTCAGCCCGGTTTTAGATAATAAAAATAACTTTTTCCATGAATTTAATTCTTTTGTATTCACTCAAATTTCTTAAAAAACTTTACTAAGACTTCTTTACATGTGTTTAGATGAGCCTAAGACCTGAATTCCGTGATCCCCTAAGAGCTTTTGGAAGAATTCCCAGAATGTTAATTGTAAGTAAATTTGTTTGATTACTCGCTCTATTCCATAAATTTTTGAAATGATATTACTTGAAAGTAGCCTTCTTTAAGTATGTCATTAAATTATTTAAATTCAAACTCCTTCGCGGTCAACTTGTAATCAATGTAACTTGAATAAGATTTATCAAGTTGTGTAAGGTTTGCGAAAATCAATTTCTGATTTTTCAGATCATCGCACCAATTTTTTCAATTTAGATCTAAAACTCTTAATTTCTTGACTGTAATGAGAATATTTTCAGAAATCCCCGTGTTTTCTATACAAAAATAATTCGGTAAAAATTCGTCAGGTTTTCAATACAAAATATTTTTTTCATAGGACTTGGAAACAGTTATGGAATCACCGTTATTCGCAGATTAATAAACCACCCTCTAATATTTTAGGATCAGATCAGAAAAGCATAAAATATGCAAAAAATAGTGCTTAATCTCTCGGATCATGATCTAAATAAAAAAATCTTAATTTCAAACAAACTCTTCTTGATCGAATTGATAATTGCAGAATTTAAGCCAATGCTGCAAATTTTTGACCTAAAAACTGTGCTAATTGACCGTGAAAAATATTTTCAAAAATAAAATTCGATCATACTGAGCTCCTTGATGTGATCAACAACTTTTGATTGAACCCCTCTCGCAAAATATGTTTTGGTTTAGAAATTATAAATCGGAAACCAACCTTAAAAAATAGACAAAATACCGCCCTACTCAAAAAATTCGGTAAATTCAGTCAAACCATTAATTCGTCTTTATGACGGATCAGAAAAAGATTTTGAAAGAATTTGAAATTCCATTTTGTGATTCAAGCCATTTAGAGACGTTCTGCATAAAAAATAATGATGATCCGATCTCGTTTGATGGTAGAGATCGACTCTTGAAAGTATCTCATATTTTCAGAAATCCTCGGGTTATCTATACAAAAATAATTCGTCAAGGGGTATCCAAGGGAGAAACTTTAAATATCATTGCATATTATACTGATGTGAAATCCGGTCATATAATCCGGATCACAGTTT
>JJOG01005542.1:0-11761 GCA_000715275.1 Gyrodactylus salaris
GTGCGATTGTTTTTTCAAAGGTAATTATTTTTATAACACACACTTTTTTTCAGAACGTAATTGTTATGCTTTATAAAGCAAAAAATGGTGATAGATTACATATGAGTGTCAATACCCATTTATGTTTATTTATTGAAATATCTTAATACGAAAACACTCTGGGGCGAAATCGCCCTCATATCTAGGACTAGGGTTATGAGTAAGGCTGTGACGTTGGGGGTATGATTTGATATGAATGAGGTCATCCATTATGGTGCGATCCGAATTTACATGGAAGGGGATTACTATTTTGGCATCGTCAGCAAATTTGAAATAAGCAATCGAGTTATTTCTTGATTGAATTTCAGCGAAAACCAGGTTGAAGAGCCAGGGTCCAATAACTGATCCTTGAGGAACACCCGACGTGATTTTAGTAGGTGCAGATTGGAGGTTGTTGAAGTGGACGTATTGAGATCGGCAGCTAAGAAATTTGAGAGTCATTCTCGTAAATGTGGGATCCGCCTGCTTTGAGATAAGGGCATCAGCAATTGATTGAAATGACAATTTGTCAAATGCCTGTACTTTATCTAGATAAAGTACAACAGTATCAATTTTCTTTATTTTGAGTTGGTTTATGTGATCAATAAAATTAAGAATATTAGAAGAAGTTGATTTTGCCTTCATGAAGCCATATTGAGTATGGTCTAGAAAGGGAATTGAGTTTGAGAGGCACTGATAGAGAAGCAAGTCAATAATAGAGAGGAATATGGAGAGATTTGAGATAGGGCGGAAGTCAGAGAGATTTATGGGTAAGTTAATTTTAGGAATAGGGAGAATTTAACTAGGGACCACTCCGGGGGAATGTGCCCACAACGAAAGAGGTCATTTATATAGACGAGAAGATTTTGAAGAAACAGATCAGGAAGGGACAGAATTAGTTCTATCGAGACATAGAAATCATCCTTCCTTTTTTAGAATTTGAAGAATTAAGAGCAGATTTAAGATCAAACAGTGTGAAGGGAGTGAAGGTATTAGGAGAAGGCGAAGGAAGAGAAGTAAGATCGAAGAGATTATGAATGGACGTGAAGAAGGAGTTTAGGTCTGAAGCATCAAAGGTAGATATGATATTAGCATTTATTATTATAAGAAAGTTTATTTTTTTCCAAGCCCTAGTCGGTTGTAATTTTAGGTCAGAGATAATGCTTTTCTCAAATATTGATTGAAAAATTAACCAAGTCACATTTGAAATCGTCAATTTTAAGTTGGGAAATAAACAGATCACCTATCTCATTGAACTAGATAAATATAAAAAACCATAATGACACTATTCCCTGAATAATTTTTTAATTCAATATATGTTTGCGTCAAAAAGAGAGTAATCTGGTTTCCCAGAACTTCCCTCAACTTTAAATCATAACAGATACAGTAGTTACTTATCTATTCTTGTTTTAATCAATAATCCTAGAACCAAACAAAACGTCTAATTAGTTTGTCTAAAGCATTTGGATTTAATCAAAGCTTTTTCTTGTTGGAATCCATCTTTTATTTCTTAACCAGTAAAAATACTGAATATGCATGCAATTTTTTCTTCAAAAGACACGAGCATCAATATTCTGCTCAAAAATAAAGAAAAATTATTAATTTAATCTAATCAAGAAAAGTACATTCTTGCAAGAATGCTTAACAGTGATTTTAAGAAGTGCAATTTCTTAACACTTTCGAACAAAATTAATTAATAAAGATGCGTTATCGGCGATAACTTATCGCCTACACCAAGGTTTTATTGACCACGTGCTTACTACGTAAATCCACATTTATTATCTATAAGGACTTTAGTTGACCAATTAAATTTGTAAACTAAAAGCTAATTGTAACACAAAAGAGTGGAAATGCTACAGAGAGTCATTTAATTTAAGGGGGGGGGGAGTTAAATAGCTCTGACATGTTTTGTGAAAAAGTATTTTAATTAAGATGTTAATAAATTCGTATACATTGATCCTGTTATAATTTCTGTGTTTTAGATAGTGCATCTAAATATGCTAAAAGATGAGGAATCGATATCAAATATTGAAATCATTTCCAAAGTATCTTTTTATTGCCTTGGAGTTAGATTGTTTCGAAAAAACTGAATTTTAAGTATGAAAGAATTTATTGCTGCTTGAAATTCTGGAAGCTAGCCGAAGTTCCATTAGGATTTTTAATGCAATTTTAGATCTAGTGACTTGATTCGAGTCCAAGTGCATGTAGAATGTTTAAAGGAAAGGTGTTTATTTTATTTAAGCCTCTCTATATATTACAGCACAGAATGAATTATTCAACTTGAATAGATTTCACAATGTACAACGTAGAGTTTACAAAATAAAGAAAAAATTACTGGACGTTGACTCGAAAAATGTTTAAATTTGAAAATGTTCAAAATATTTAAAAAACTTGAAATCTTATTTTTGTCTAGACTATATTCTTATTTCAAAGTAAATTTTCAACTACTGTTTAAAATATAGACATGCAGAATAACGAAGGTGAATTTGTCGATCTCTACATCCCAAGAAAGTGCTCAACCACTAACCAACTTATCGGAGCTAAGGATCATGCCTCAATTCAGATCAGATTTGTTGATTTAGACCCACAGACTGGTCGTTTCAACGGCAAATATCACACCTTTGACATTGCTGGTAACGTCAGGGCTATGGGTGAATCTGATGACTCAATCAACAGACTCGCTGTCACCAACAACATTATCCCCAAGAGTTTCCATGATGGTATCAGTGTTTTATAAATAAATCATTTTCACGGAATAAGAACACATTTTATTTTCACATGGACATTAGCTTCTCTCTGAAACTTTCGTAGGCTTGTCTATTGTTCTTGTCTAACTTGGAACTTATGAGCTTCTCTTTATCTTCAGGTAACACTAAGTCAGCCCCACCTGGCTCACCCATTGCCCATCTGAATCCATCCTTGAGAGATGGACCAAATATGGCATTTTCGTGCAGTTTCTCCTTACTAAGAAATTTTTTATCTGATCTTTTTGATACAAAGTCCTTCTGGACAAATCCTGTCGAGTTGATGCCTTCGACGTCTTTTGATTGCATTTTTTGAATCATCAACCAGAATTGTTTTTTGTTTAAATTAGTCGAAAATACAATTTGTTCATTAGAAAATAAATAATGTCCGATGAAGAAGATGACTACATGTCGGATAAATGTGAGTGAAAAAGAAGGTTAATTTAACAGTCCTCTCAAGTGACATACGTCCTGGTCTCCCACTTACTATCCCGGAAAAGTACAAACGCGATCAAGCTTCAAACAAGCCAGTTAAATTAGATGAAAAAGAACAACTCGAGAAAGGACTAAACACACAACTAGACAAGACAAATAAAGGCTACGAAATGCTCATGAAAATGGGCTTCAAAGCTGACAAGGGCCTTGGCAAGAACGAATCAGGCATAAAGGTACCCATCAAAATCGAAAAGACTACTTTCAAACAAGGTCTTGGTCATAAGAGCGAAGCGTTACATAGAAAAAGACACTTTAAAGCTGTTGATCCTGAGGAGTTCAAGTCAGAAAAGTCCAAAAGACACCACTTTATCCTACTTCAAAATAAAATCCGCTCAATTCAGTCGATTTGCTACAACTTGGACAGTCAACATCTTAAGTTAACAGAACCACTACACTCTAATTATTGGCCAGCGAGCGTTGTTAGGATAATGTCGGAGAGTAAGCAGAGATTAATCGACCAAGATGAAGAGAAAGAACTTCAAAATCTCGAAGAAGACACCGAACAAGAAAAGGTCAAAACTTTTGAAGTGAAAAAAAATCTCTTTAGAGACTTTGGCAGCGATGAAGAAGTAGCTTCCGATACCGCTGAAGATGATGAAGCTGCAGAGGTGAAAGAAATTGACGATGAAGAACTCCTTACTGGCATCTCTGCCTACATTCGGAGGGTTCATAACTTTTGCTTTTGGTGTAAAGTCAAGTATGACACTACAGACCATCTCGAGTCCGATTGCCCAGGGCCGAATGAGAAGGATCATGAAGATTTTGATTTGTAAAGCTCATAGATTCTCTCTGGATATATATTTTTGTAAATAAATTATTTGATATCTATTTTTAAAATTCTATAGACCCAAGTTTCTAGCTTGTCTGTATTAATTTCCAGCTTGATTCTAACTTGAATTAATGAAAATTGGCAATTAGAACTTCTAATTTAGAAGATGAAAAAAAATATTTACTAGCGAGTAGACATGTTCATTTCTAATTAATTATTCGAGTTAAATTTTTTCACTCATTTTGGTTAGATAGTTTTTTTCGCTCAAATAAAAAATAATTTAAGTGTTATACTTGGGTCGTAATCCCAAATTATAGTGAGATTAAATTTTTTAATATACTATGATTTTGAATGAATTTTAGAAAACGTTCTTTTATTTCGAATATAATATTTTGTTTGTTTACAGTTCTAGTTTAAATCTAGTTCACGTTTTATTTGATGTTCAGTACAAAAGGGTCTCCTCTTTATGGCGAGCAATAGTTCATGCAATCGTCCTTGGTGACGAAACGATTAGCATTTCCGCCACATCTATCTCCGGCGATTTTTGATTTGAAGTAATAGAAGGATTTGCATGTCTGATGATTTGTATCGTAATAATACCTAACGACAGGCTTGCCATCAGAGCAGGTTCCCGCGTCTTGCCGCTGGCCACACTCTGAGGGAATTTTCGTCTTGTCAATCTCTGGATTAAAAAAAAAAAAATTCGAAGAGTAAAACAAAAATATTTTTTACAAGAATTAAACTCACTCGGCTGAATACGACTCTTTCTCTTCGTCATACAGACAGGTTGAGCAGGTGGGCAGATTTCATCGACATTTCTATTTCTGCTCTCTTGATATTCAATGCACTCTTTATCTCGGTACGATTCACACCTTGTGGAACCCCAACACTCAATATTTGATTGCTAAACAAGGCTCTATTTAAATCTTAGAAAACGAGAAATCTGTAAATTTTTTGTTTTGAGATAAATCGTGCAGAGAAATTTGATTAGCTAATTGTCGCCAAAAATACATTTTAAACATACTTATTATTCAAAATGCATCTGACAGCCAAAAGAACTTGCTCAGAACCACTTACAAGACAGGGATTGTCATTATTCGTAATGCAGAGATGTATGCAAGCGCCGCGGCTATAGAAGCGATTAGCATTTCCGCCGTAGCCTCCGTAGGTGAACCATTTGCACTTTCCATCTTGACGATCGTAGTACCATGAATGGATCTCATCTGGCCCATTACCGGGGTCAAGGGCCATGTGGCACTGGCGGAAGTTGGGCGACTGATGGGAAACTGGCCATTTGTACTCGATTTGTATCTTCTCATTGTCGACATCAATGTTGGAGCTGAACTCGTCATAAAAGACACCGCTATACCTACCCTCATCAGTGGGGTGAAAGTTATCGTATTCTCTATCTCCGCTGACGTAGCCTGTAACGCAAAAGAGAAAGGAAATTTATTAACTGAAAAAGTTGCTTTTCATCTAAATTCAACCCTCCTAGAGGCTTTATTTTGAATTAGTGTTTAGAAATAATTGCATTTTTCAAATTGTCATCGAAATTCAGGATACCAACAAGAAACCCTCTCAATGATATGCTCGACTTAGCAATCAAGGAGAAATTCTACATAATTAAGACGAGGCCAAACCTTTGTATACCATTACCCTACAATGTCCAACCTGAAAGTTTTTTTTCTTTCACAGGGTTTCCTTTTTCTTCCAAAATTAATTTTTAATATTTTTATGAGAAAAGAATTCATGAATTTACTACCATTCAGTGTTTTTGAAAATATTAATCACTTTACAGTTATACTGATGTATTAAACTTTATACGTCACACTTTAACCTCATATAATACTGAAAATTATATTCTGTATATTATACAGTGGAATGAAATGTAAAAAAGTCTAATTTATTTTCTAAAAGAACAAATTTATAGGATAGGTGAGGATACTGTATTTCGTTCTATGAGGACTTATAAGTACAACTATCCCCAAACACGACCCACTAGGAAAAGTCTAATCATAGTATACTATAGTCCCTATTAACTTATGAAATATGCATGACTCAACTTCATGAAGATTTTCATTGGATTGTCAATCTCAGACGTTCCTCCTGGACTATAATCGAAATGAAACTTGAGAAGGAACTCACGATTATATCTGTATTCATCATAAGGGTAAGGAGTTTCAGTCGGATATTGGCCTTCCTCAATCGGATAACCCGTTGGCTTAGGCGTCTCTCCAGCGCATGGACTGCTTGGGTCGTTGGGGTCGCAATTAGCCGGTTGCATTGTGTAATCTTCGTAATAATCATTTGTCGAGTACTGTTGGCCATAGTCGGTGCTAACAGTGGGATGATGGTAATACGTAGTTGGAACTTCTGGAATTTCTCTAGTTGTCGTGTCCTCTTCGAGTGTTGCTGTCTCTGTTGGAGCTGACGTGGACTGTTGAGTTGGTTGAGGTGGATTTGTTGTCGTGTCTTGAGGGCTATTCGTGAACTTGGACCGGCCGAGAATTATTAAAGGCTCTGAACTAGAAGTGGTGACAGGCTCAGGTGTAACCTCGTTTATTACAACAGCTGTTTCCTCTGAGCTGTCCTGCTCGGACACCTCAACAATGGTTGTTGGAAAGTTGTCATCTGTAATATTTAGGAAACTACTTTAAGAAATTTGAAATGAAAATATTTTTCAATTGAGAAATATACCCTTGTCCTTAACATGTTATTCATAGACATGTTTTGATCATGTCTCGTTATTAGGACTGAATATGAATATTCTTATGAATGAAATGACATGTTTTTAACCAAGGTAAAAACCCATCATTCTAAATGAAATAGGGTTTATTTATAAGTTTATTTAATTTAAGATTTCTGAGTGATATCTGACAAATTCAAACATTTTCAAAATTAATTGGCTAGGATCTTAATATTGCAAAATAAGCATCTTCCTAAGAGATCTTGAGAAAAAGAGAAGATTGATAATTTACCCTGATCTGAATTATTATTAGAACTAATATCTTCAGTAATTTGCTCCAATTCAGTTGTCATGGGCGTTGCAGTAGTATCCGTAGATGCTTTAATTTCAATATTTTCTCCTTCCTGTTCTTGGGCCGGTTCTGTCGTAGGAATCTCTTCAACATTGCTGTTATCAGCAACTGTAACACTTTCGGCAATGATCGGCTCATTTATAGCGCTTTCGGCAATGATCGGCTCAGTTATAGCGCTTTCGGTACTGATCCGCTCATTCATAGCGCTTTCAGTACTGATCGGCTCATTTTTTTCACTTGTGTCTAGAAAGATACTCAAATTATTATTATAGGACCAAAAACATGTTTTTTATTCACATAGGCTCTTAAAACGTTATCTAGCGTATTTTCCACGTATTTCGTTCATTTTCATCATGAAAAAAATCGTCACTTTATCGGGTTTTATTAGAGTTCAATTCAAACAAAAATCATCAAAACCCACAGAAATACAGTGACTAATGTGCGTTGGTCGTATCTGAACAACGATTTACTTTTTTTATGAATTCGTTATTTTTCGTTCAAAGAGTTTACATTTTCAAGAACTGTCTCTGAAAAAGAATTAGATGAAATGAAGCTTTTGAATTAATTTTATCAAAGGAAATTATGTTTCTTTTTCGAGTCTTGTTAATTACAGGATTTACCTTCAGTAATTGAGTCGTCCTTAGCTCCATCTTCAGAACTCTCATAGTTGAAATAATAGGAGATTCCGTAATCACTTTTATCCTTTTCCTCAGTTAATTCAGGTTCAGTCTCATTACTCACAAGCACTCTGTTAATTTCTAGTAGGAAATAAATTTTTTTTCTTCAATGTTTATGCCTTTCGAGTCTGGATAAACAGAGCGTGGGAAAATTCTCAGCCCCTCTCTGTCCAAAAGATGGTTCAAGGGATTTTTTTATCGTTTTAATCAAATGTCAGAATAAATATTCTAAACTCGGCACACTTCACCCATGTACGGCTTATAGCTTAAACGTGTGCAGCTGTTCTACAACTATTTACTAGAATATTCTCAAATATTTCTTGTTTCTGGATACGCACTGAAATAAGATGAATTTCTGACTCAAACGTTGTTAATTCTCTAGACATTTCATAAAATCGTATTTAAAAAAATAAATGTTGGGTAATACAGGAAAGATTCAGCTTGGTTTCAAGAGAAAATTCAGATTTTTGACTTACCCGGATAATTTCCTGCATGAGTCGAGTCATTTTCGCGGTATTTGCTAAACAACAGAGTTGTCGGATGATCCGAATTCGGGAGAATCGACAGTCTCTCTGATGTTACATCCTCATCGCCCTTTGTAATCACCTCATCCCCAAGGATGTAGCTGTGTAGTCCAATCTAACATTTAAATATTGAACGAATTCTTACCAAAGAAGCCAGCACGATCCATTTGATCAGTATCATTCTGAACAAAAGAAAATGTCTTAAGAATCGCGATTTCTTTGACAAATGCAACTTTAAAAGATGCACCTATAAAAAATAAAACCAGGTCAAGAAACTACACACAAAATGAAACATGTTTTTCTATAAAGTACATTAAAAAGTTTTCATTATGAAAGAGAAAAGAGAACTTACATACCTTGTTCAAGTGTTCTTCCTTGTAGATTTCATGGGATAAGATATTCTTATATGAATTGTAGCCAATAGAAATCGAGGAGGTTTCTGATTGGTTTAAAAAGTATGTGTGATAAAATAAGCTTTTACCAGCTGCTAGCAAAAAATACAATTTCTGTTTTTGTCCTCAAACACGTGAGAAATACAAAGTAAAGACAATTGGGAGAAAGCCATGTAACAGAACGCTTATTACATTATGAGGTCAACTGCCTAGAAGAAATCATCACCATTTTTCATCAAATAGAAAGCTTGGATATTGATTTAGAAAAAAAATGATAAATTTATTCAACTTCATTCAAATATCATGAACAACCATTCTCTTTTCGCCGAATGAGGCAGTGTTCTCTGTATTTTTCAAAGATATCTTCATATTATCAACAGTTTGATCAAGTTTCTGATCGTGAATGTAGGAATTAACGAGATTATTACTGGAGGATACTGAAAACGGGGCACTTATCGACTTGAGGGACCGTGAGCAGCGCCTTGCGGATGGCCCACTTCCGAGGAGTTTCTTCTTGACGCTCCTAATGTTCCCGTTAGTTGTTGGGGTTTCACTCTGTTGCTTGCTACCGTGGGGGTTTATAAAGTTGTTAAATATTTGGGATAAGCTTCTGCTTAGACTATTCGACCGGCTCAAGGACCAATTGCCAGCGCTGCGAGATCTCCGCAACTTTGGCAGATGAAGACTCTCTTCTAGCAGGAGAAAACAATGGTTTAAATGACTATGTAACTGCTTGTAAGTAGTATACTTTCCCTGTAGTTTGGTATTTAAAATTCCTAGTCTTCACTTCAAAAAATGTGGGCTTAATGGGAGTGTACTAGAGTCTACTGAACAACGTATGCTTTCTGAGTACCCTCGTTATGACAACATACCGTAATCTCCATCGCCTGGAATATGACAGAGACTCTTTGTGAACTCGTAAATCTTTTCGTGAGAATTCGCCAGGGAGCTTGGATAGCTCATAGTTTGATTGTATACAGAACTATTGATTGAACCGTTGTCGATTTTATTGAGAGATCTAATAGACCAATTGTATCGTTTTGAGTAGGAACTTTCACTGTTTTGGCTGTTGATCATTTCTTGGCGTTTGAGATAATTCTTCCATAACCGCTTACCCATCTAATCAATAAATTAAATAAATCGTTACAAAGTTGAGCTGAGAGAGGATTTTCGCTATTCTTAGAAATCAAAATTGTAAAGAACTTAGCATGTGACTATCCTCAATTTCAATGGTCATCAAATTTCTATATCATGTACGATCCCTTATTTAACTCAAGTTTTTCAATGATACAAGTATTATTTCTGCTCTAGAATTGCCAACATAATTTCAGGAAAATCTAACACGTAGACTTACGAACGTGAAAAATGATCAGTTATGTACTTCTCAAAGACAGACAAAAATTGAGTCAAACTACTTTTCAGTAGCAGCTATTTTCCGCTTTTTTGCTTAAAAATCTGCGTTCCAATCTATTTTTATAGTCCTACCCCGAGTTTTCTACAGAATTAATCAAGTAATTCGTCCAGCAGACACCTATGTTTTTCGTATCAAATGTGCCGGATAAAGCTAGATTTCATGAATAGCTATTTCTCATAAGGGAGGTTAAATTACTTTCACCTGATTGGTTGTTTTGATTTAAAAACCCAATAAAAATTATTCAAAACATTTATGCCAAAACTACCACAAAAAACGACTATTTGTTAGGGTACCAAGAAGGCCAAGATCTTGTACGTCTTAATTTATAAGGAGTTTTCCACTTAACCAATAAGATCACTACTTTTCCTTCAATCTGTGTCTGTAAGTGTGTTATTAAAACTTAAATTTGGGAATAAGGTAATCTTTTGGTTATTGCTTAGGGATAAAATTATTTGAAGTTTTTGAAGTGTGTCGGCAAGAGAGGTAATTGAACAGTCTAGATGATGCACCCTGATTGGTTATTGAAAATAACGATTTAAAAGAGATCAGTGATCGTTAGAGCTTGGGATTTTCGCTAGGAACACCCGCGACCACCTAAAAAATGGTTGTTGAAAATTTCATTAAAATCCATTGGGTAGCTTTTGAGTTTATCTCAGATTTTTTTAGAGATATAGTGGAAGAGAAAACCACGATGTTAGCTTTTTAAGGTAATCTTACGGATTTTTTACCTCTAAATTTACAAAATCAAGCCTCAACCGAAAGATGCGACTGTTTTATCTGTATTTATAAATACCAGAATAGGCATCAAAAATGCAAAATTGTTCATTAACTCACCAATGCCATTCTGATGTAACAATACCAATAATTTAGAGATGCAGCGTCATGTGTACAAAATACCATTGGGAAGTCGTTATTCCAATTCAACGCGAACCGTTTCTATAATAGATTCATAATTTTACTCACAAGTAAAACTATCGAAGAATTATCAAAATTCTTCTGTCTGAGTTTTTAACCAAGATATTACATAACATTGACTTGCATGAGAATCATCAAGAAAATTTTAGAAATGGCTCAAAACTTATTTTTTATGAATCAATCAGATGAAAGGCTGAATCAATCTGGCCTCTTGAACAACTGAGACCAAAAACTTGAACCATAAATATCTTGGAGAATGTCTGCTTTTTGACTGACAAGGAAAATCAGTTTGCAAAATGTACTCGACTCACTTTCATTATGAAGCAATGAGCAGTTGGGGCATTAATATCTGTGAGACGTGAGTATCCAGTATAGAGACCGAGGGTCTTTTCAAATCCTATAATTCTCTTCAGATCGCTAGACTAAAATACTATAATATAAATTTTGTAAAATATACAAAAAATCATTCTCTTCACAACCGAGGCTTTAAGCCGTGTTTAAGCAGTGGTTAGAGCGTTTGCCCTATACTAAATGGTTACCGAGTTCGAATCCAATTCAGGGGTTCTGTGAACATAGACCTACTGAAGAGACCTGATAGGTCGAAACATGTCTAGGAATAGTTCTTGCCATATTTCACACACACACACACACTTACTAGCCTCAGTATGACTACTTTTAATGCTACTATAGGCACCCCTTATTAGTAGTATCATTACAGGGATTAAAGAACTCATCTAACGAGTTTCCCCTGTAATTAAATTGTAAAACACTACAA
>JJOG01005544.1:0-18573 GCA_000715275.1 Gyrodactylus salaris
GTTCTTCGCACTAAATATATATCGTCTACCCCATTCTCTCATTGGTCAATCTCTCTCAAGTTCATCCAGCATACACCATCTACTTTACAGGACTCAAAAAACCAATCTACTCCTTTTTAATTTTTCCATAACAACTAAAAGTTTTTCTAGACCGTTAAGTTTTATTAAGAGACAGAACACATATTTACCTAATATTTGTCAAGAAAATATAAAAAAGTGTAAAAAATTAAAAAAAATAAATTAAATTAAAAATTAAAATGAAGTGAATATTATTTTTATCACAGACTTCGGTAATGTTATAAGTTATGAACCGATAATCATACCATCCTCTATTAGTCATTACCGTACTAATTGAGAAGATTACTAGTTTGTTGTATTATTTTATTTTTTATATCTATCATAGAGAATTAACCATTTATCATCAATGGTTAGTTCACCAATATTTCCATTAAAGGTTTTATTGGTACCAATTTCTAATGCCTCTAGGATTGTCCTCTTATAATAATTTTGTTCCATTTCCATCTTTAATGATGTGCAAAGAAACTACCCTATTGTACAACCTATTTTTCCCGAGGTTAAATATAGAAATTCATTCTATCAAAATCTATTTCAATTATATCCTGATGAAAATATTTTTCATTTTGAATTCTAGATATTGCAGAGATTGCGACCCATTTTGAAAATTTTCTATTATACTTTCATTTTGGAACTTTTTCTCAAATTGAATTTCCAATTTGCCTATTTCAATTCATGCATAATTTGATTTTAGGGTTATTATCAAAATCAAGTGGAGAGATAGACATTATTATTACAACCTATAGAACAGTCCAGTCGAAGTTATTATGAATAAGTGGAGTTTAAATTTTCATATTAATAACAAGAGTAGATGTTGTTTATTTATCATAAACTATAGGACTACATGCCAATAAATATTATCATATCAAAGTGAAAAACTCTCAGTAAAAAAGGCCACATTTTTTCTTGACAACAGAATTAGTTCTCTTTGTCATTTGTCTTCCTCTTTTCTTCAAGCTATCTCTTGAATTTCATTTGGTTGTTTCTATGTTTTCTATATCACAGCCATTAAAATGTCCGCTGAAGAATTTTTTTCAAACCTTATTTTGAATGAAGTCTTCTACATGACCCGTGAAACCAAATAGCTGCAATCATATGTGAACAGGGGAAACCATTGTTCCTCGGAAAATCACAATAAAAATAGTATGAAGATAAATAATACCACAATTTGGTCTGTCTTTTCCAACTGTAGATATTCCTTCACATTCAACTGGACTATCCTATAGGTTGTAATAATAATGTCTATCCCTCCACTTGATTTTGATAATAACCCTATATATCTATAGGTTTAAGATAATAATCAAAATTAATAGAATTACACATTAAGTTGTGCAAATAAACTCTTAATGAGCTTTTAAGAGATCTGATCCGATGATGTAAGCAAACTTATTTTTTCTTTAAAAGCTCTTTATAAAAAGAATCTCCATCATCAAATTAAGTTTGATTATATTGGACAGCCCCCATTCTCCTACTTTAACTCGATGGGGATCCTGGTTCTCAATCAAGTCCGAGAAATTGTGAAAAGCATTGAACTACAATGATTGAAGACAGACGAAAATCTTCTCTTGGATTTACAAATTCTATCTTCCTAATTATTTTAGGAGCCTAAAAAATAAAGTATTTCTTTGATGCCCTAGCAACTAAAGCAATACATTGTCCTAAACGTATTTCTTTATATTTCGGTCTATTTTAACCCGTGTAAACCCCTTAAGAAAAAGTTGAAAATGCTATTAAAAATGCATCCATAAGACTCAAAATTTATCACATTTTATAGACAAAGGAATGAGCTTTAGATTGTTGTAATCATCTTCTCTTAGTTATCTATAGTTATAATTATACAAGTGTTCAAATTTTTGCTATCAACAAAAATGCCATTTAAATCATCCAAATTTTAATTTTCCAAAATCTTAAAACCGAAGTAACTTTGGCATTATGCACCCCATTTTTTTTGATTAAAAGATGGTCATCCTAAGATTTCACTACGAAGTTGAATTTCAAAATAACTTACCTAACTTTTAAACTAAGGAAAATTTCAAAAAGAATCTTCAAGCAAATATTGTTCTCGAAACATAAACTTCAAAGACTTACAATTTATAGATCATACACTAAAAGATAATCTTAGATTGAAACAAGAACGTTTAATTAACATAGTATTACTAGAAAGTAGGCATGTGTATTAAAACCGCGGATTTACTGAGTAAAAATAGTTGAGAAAATAAATAGGTTTTAATGCATCAGCTAGGTTTTATTAAAGAATATTCACTGAATAATCAGTCATCCAGGTCTTTTTCATGAATCTTACTCACTACTTATCATAGAGATTTTAATAAAAATATTTTACAATCTTTCCATTCATTGGTGGAGTTCTGTTGTGAAATTAACTAATTATCCTCAATCTTAGGTACAATTTCTAAGTTAATTTATTATTTTATTTAAAGTCAAATGTTAGGAGAAAATGTACATAATGCATCTTCCGTTTCCCCTCCTCTTATCGGAAGCCCAAAGAAATTTTAATTAAAAAGTAAGTCTAGTGGCTTTATTCTAAATCTCTCAAGTTTTCATCAGAAAAGACATGATATTCTTAGTTAAAAATATCTTTATTTTGAGAAATAGATTAATATTGTAGAATCTAAGCAGAATTAAATGCAGCGTCTATCTCCTTCACTGATTCCTTGAAGCATCTCCATTGATCAGCATTTAAAGCGATACCTTTCTTTCCTGGTTTCTCCTCGCCAGAATTCTTATCAGTGTAATGTTCACGTATGTCAACAAACTTTCGGCCGTTGAAGGTTAGTATTTTAATGAACCTTTTACCAGTCAAGTCAACAGAGAACTCATTCTTCTTTGCTTTTTTAGCAGTTGTCTCTTTACCATTTGTCTCTTTACCATTTGTCTCTTTTTCGACCTTTGTCTGAGGCTTGTCATTTTTCTCTGACTCTCCTTCACTCAATGAAGTCAATTCTTCGTCATCTTCTACAATCTTTCTTTTCTGAGGCATGTTTTATTTTTTAAATTATTCAATTATAACAACACAATCATAAATCTCTTTCTGCAATATAATAAATACCGTTTAAATCGATTCAACAATATAAATCAAACTCATGAATTCCTCAGATACATTTCTCCTTAATGGAAGGAAAGTTTATGAAAAAGAGTTCATCGAATCCGATTCTATTAAAAGGAACATTGATGAAGTTCTTCCCAGAATACTAGACCCTTTTTTCGAAAAGGTGAGCCATAATCAACAGGCCATCGTCGACAAATTGAATAAACCACTTCGACTCGATAAGGTCGATAAAGTCATTCAACTTCCCAGCGATATTAGCAAAGATGTACTTAGTGTTATTAACCTCACAAACCTCGACTTGGAATCGTCGATTGAACTCATTCTGACAGCTGAAGGTGATGGACAAAGATGTCGCACCTTCAGTGCAATCAAAACCTTTTATACCTCCATTAACAACATGTTCAACGGCCTCAAGTATTTCATTAAATCACTACCTGGTAAGACGTTCACCTCGTTAGATCGTGAAAACCAAGACATTTTGGAGCACTTTTCAAAGCTTTACGAGTCAAAAAAGCTAACTTCACACTTGATAAACCTCTATTTCACGACATCAGTCCAGGATATTATCAAAAGGCTTGAAAAAATGCAGATTTTCGCTTCAGTCCCAAAGGAAAACGTTGTTAAACTCGTAGACATAGTTCATGAAATCAAGTACAACATTTCTGAATGTCTACTGTTCGAAAGCTTACAGCGAAGCTTCACCGTTGAAGACATATTCAAGGTTATAGAAAATTTGATTAAATCCAGCGATGAAGAATATACTTTTATCAAACCTTCTCTGATAAATGTTATAACTTCGATACTCTATGCAGTGGATCCATTTATGAATCCAAATGAAATCGATCGAGTTGGCTATCTCAATCCGGTTGAATTGATGCATCCGTTGTTTGGTAGTGAATCTAGGCACTACATTGAAGGTATCCTTAATAAGATGGATCATTATTGTAACACAAAGTTGAGCAATCCCATTCATTACGGAGTCATGGGCTTGTTCAAGATGAACTTTGCTGTGATTTTGTCCAAGATCTCACCATTTCTATCTGAACTCAATATTGCTGCTAGTGAGTCGCAGAGTTCCTCTTTGAAGTTTATCGTTCAGGACGAGTGCGAGTATGAGATAATGGCCGCTTGGTCATTGCAGACCGGATCTGTGCTCAAGTTTGTCAACTCGATCCTCCTAGGTCCAAATGGCATTGATAATGTCAAGAATTCTGTAAGTCAAATTTTGGAAATTACCTCGAATTTTGTGGGTGTCTTCTTATGGAAATGAAATCACTATTAGCAGGTGTTAATCCAGAGAACCGTAAAATTGGGCTTGTAAAATGATGCAATAAAGAGTAGCGAATAAAAAAATCTGAAAGTACACAGATTTGGGTTTAAAGTCTTTCAATTTCTGATTTCATTGCAGATTCTGATGTTTCTAGCATGTTTTCTCGACGTAAAATAGAGATATTTGTCAATTTTAGATTAAATTAACGACTTCGTCATTAATAAATGATTACCCAGAAATCTTCGTATAATCTTTCTAAATCAACCTTGCTAGATTTTATAGACACAAAAATCTATATAAAAAGAAATACAAATCTTAATCGATCGCTTTTATTTACTTCCAGGAGCCAACCACAATCAAACTTCATCTGATCATATCCGACCTAATAGCCCGCTTTCCACTAATTATACGAAATCTCTCTGTGGAGAGAATCAACACAGAGATTGGTATTTCTCGAGACTGCGAAGATGAATCAGAGAAGGGAGACTCACTGAGTTGCCTAATCAATACGATACAACTCTTGTATAGCCAATTTGCGTCACCGCTACATGCCAGACTATCCCTGGAATATTGGTGGCCAGAGAGCAGTGATTTCAATGACCAAAAAACGAGTAATTTTAACAATTTTTTTTAAATTCTTGATTTTTCTCAAAACAGAATTAGTTAAATCTGAATAATTATTTAGAAAATACTTAAATTTAATGTTTTCAAAACTAAATTAACTGGGGCAATTCTTTTCGAAAAAATCAAGATTACACGTGTACTATCAAGCTATAATTTTTAGCAATAAATATATTATTTTGATGAATTTTCTATTTATGAGTAGTGCTTATGTTTCAGTCGTAACTTTCATTATGGAATTCGCATTCAGCATGCTTGATAGTACACAATCTTTAGAGAGAAATAATTAATTATGTATATTATGAAGTTTCATCTGTATGAAAATACACTTTTTTCTAGTCTCGTTCTTTCTAAATTTGAGGACCTTTCTTTTACAAAGATATTTCATAAAGAATAAAATTGACCCTTTGCCTTGAGAAATTTTCCAATTCAAGACTCTCTCTTCAAACCAGATAACCCAGATAGTAAGCAATCCAAGAAGAACTGCACCAAAACAGCTCTAAAGGATCTCTACAAGAGTAAATCAGAGCGCGATGGCCTCAAGCAAACCGCCCTCCTCCGATTCCTCCGACAGACCGGGGAAATCGCTTCTGTCCACCGATCTCTGTTCAAGTCCTACCTCGAGATGCTGCGTTCTCTGGTGAATTGCTCCGCCGCTGCTGAACTCTGCTTCCAACAGCTCTGCTCCACTCCCTCGCACAGCACTTCCATCTTGTCCTGGGATCATTTCATCAGCGCCATGATGAAGTACTACGACCAATATAACAACTCCAACGGGAATCCTAGTGAGAATGTCCATCAGATGGACCCGGCTGAATGTGAGGCCCTAGAGGCTGTCGTTAAGCTCATTCGGAGGATTTGTAATCTCGTAAGTTTCTAATTCTGATAACCTAGGTTTCACACTAGAGATTTTTGAGTTCCTTTTGTTTATAAAATTGTAGTTGAGAAATAATACCGAAATCGCATATTTTAAAATATTTATATGGGCTATTTCTAAATATCTAGAAATTTTGGGTTGTTAATTATTTTTAACCTTTTTTTCTAAACAGTAGAACTAAAATGTAATCAACATAATTTTTAACTTCTGCACGCTATAACTAGTTAAAGACTTTTTTTATAATTTTAACTGGTTTAGATCAAACTTGATTTTTAAATCTAAAATCAATCAGGCAGTAAAATAATCAAGAACTTTGAATATTTGTCCATTTAGAGTCTCAAACTGAGCCTGCTATTGTGTGAAGATGGTAACCTTCAACTTATCCAACTCTCATTCGGCCTTCTCACCTGTCCAATATCACCACAATTAAAGTCGGAATACCTCCTCTTACTGGCGACCTTTGCCAGACAGAGTCCTGACATTCTCGGAGTGAGAATCTGGAAGAATCTCATCAAGAATGACTTTATAAATACCAATCAAAATAAAGGAGGCCTCATTGTGAGTTCCTCTATTAATATTCAAAAAATGTTTTTCCTCTTGAAATTGATAAAATCCAAGAAGGAAATAATATTATATAAATCAATTAGTAAGTAGTAGGTTGACATAAATAGTCAACAAATTTGCACTAAACTTTGGTTTCATATTTAGTTTCAGTTGAATAGAATGTGCGATATACACTTTTTAGCACATGGAGTATTAAATATTGGAACTTTTGTTACCAGGTCCACTCTTCTTGGCTAGTGGCTAAGGTATACTGACTTCTTTTTTATCAAAATTGTGATGCGTTAAAAGTTGCGAGCTGAATCAATATCCTAACTTCCTAAAATGAAAACCCTAATTTCATGCATTGAACATTTCTTTAGATTGAAATCGATGAAGTAGAACCCAAGAACGGTCTCTATCCAATCACAATCAGTTTCCTTACTCTCATCACGTCCCTCGTTCCAGTCATCTGCGAAAGTCAAGAAGATCTCTCCAGTAAAAAGATGGAATACCAAGAAGACATCAAGACGAATCTCTTCAACTTTATTGTCGAGAACATCTTCCTCCGTCACAACATGCGGCTGTTCAATAGACCCCACGAGAAGGACGTCATTGCCTCTCAATGTCTCTTCCTATTCCATCACCTCTTGGATATATTCATTCAACGCCTGACACTTGTCATGTCCATTGAGGATAGGGTCCTCAATGAGGTCAACACTCTGCCGCCCGACTGGCCCTACTCAGATCCTGGGTATTTTATTGCTCAACAGGTCTTGTCCGGGAGTCATTTATTTAAGATTGTGAGTCAATCTAATTAATAATATAGAATTATAGTGATACAATTGTATGTTTAGTAAACTAAAAATAGTATACTTATTTCTTTGTTTTAATGTACTTGGGATCATTTAAATTATTGGGATTTTTAACTAATCAAGTGAGTATTTATTTATAGTATGAACGTATTAGGTTGATTCATCTCTAATTGACGGTTTATATACTAAAAATGGTCTCCTATGTTTAATTGTCGGTAACCTAAGACAAAATTGGATTTTTATGCACATAATTAATATGCTTTATTCATTTAAGCTTTATAATGAGCAGAATATGCTTTAAAAAATTCGATATTTTCAGATTCAATCCTTAATGATCTCTTGATTTCTAGTTTTAAATATATCCGTAAAACAGAATATGAAAGATATGCCTTGTATGCTTGCCTTGAATATTGGTAGACTTGTA
The DNA here is from genome assembly GCA_000715275.1 of Gyrodactylus salaris. Lineage (NCBI taxonomy): Eukaryota > Metazoa > Platyhelminthes > Monogenea > Gyrodactylidea > Gyrodactylidae > Gyrodactylus > Gyrodactylus salaris. The sequence continues at coordinate 7,690 of JJOG01005544.1, forward strand.
TTGTTACCTTCTACTATTTTGGGAGACAATTTAAAAAAAAATTGTGTTTTGTACAAACATTTTTCTAGGGATTATGATGAGGTCAAAAAACCATGGTTTCAGTTTTGTCTAAATATTTTTAATTTTTATTACCGCCAATTCTAATTTTTATCTCTATTTTACAAGATCATTAGCTACATGGACTATCATCTAATGATTCTCAAGACCTCAGTCAGCTGCTTGAATCGTGAAACGCAGTCCATTTCATGGCTAACATCGATGCGCATCGATCCCTCGCACGTCTCCTACGACTTTTCCAATTCCTTCGTTCTCATTGCCAACTCAGTCAGCCTAATACTCTCCTTGTTGTTGAGAATCGCAGAGAATGAGAATAACATCATGACTCTCATCAGAGGGGAATTGTCATTTAATGTGCCTTCCTGGAAGAATTCGGATTCCTTTGAATCTCAAGTCTTTCTCAATCATTGTAAAGCGTATGTTTATTATTTTTGACTTTTAAAGATAAGTTTTTCAAAAATTTTGAGCAGTTATGGCCAAAACCTTGATCTAAAAAAATTATCTTGAAGCTTTGAAAAATCCATAAAACGAGCTATTCATTTTTCATGAAACTGCGGAATAAATTTGACTTAAATCCGATTCCGTTAAAAAACTATTCTTTTCCGTTCTGCACACTAATTATTTTTTAACTTGGACCTCATTTAGCCGAAGTTCAGCCCCCGTTGTCTCTCTCTCCAAATTGATAGTCTCAATCAACTTGAAAGGCAGTCTAATGAACGACATGGGCTGTTCCAACGAAGATCCCACTGACGACATGCTCAACTCGTCAACAATCTTCCTATACACTCTCTTAAAGTACTCCACTCTACAAGACTACTTCCCGGAAATAGCCCTTTTGTCTCTGGATCTCTTCATCTGGATTGTCAACACTTACTCTCCACACAACCAACTCCTCGCTCAGCTGTTCACCTCCAAGAGCGTCTCTGAGCGCATCCTGTCCATCTTTGTGGATGCTTTTGAGAATGAGATTCTCGTCAAGGGACCCAAGAGTAAGCCTTACTCTCTAGGAGACTCCAACTGGCTGTTGCATGAGATGCCCACAGTGCCTAGTCTCCTGCCGTCTTGTGCCAACTCCTTATTCGAAAATACCCCGCCGTCTTTCGAGCAGGTCCGGTCCTATCACCATTTGACAATGATTAAAAACAGCCTGACGACGAACAGCTTCGATGACTGGGAGAACTTTATTTCACTCGGCTGCATTTCCACCTCGTTCCTTAGCGACAGCGGTAGTTGCTCGAACATCATCTGTGAAGATAATGACGACACGTTGGTCTCTAGCCGCGGGAAGATTCTCTCCTTTTTGCTCTCTTGTTACCAAAAGTTTGCCAGCAGCCGTGGTCCTTCTGCTGTCTGCTTCTCGCACTTTCTATTAGGCTTCGATGTAAGCTCTTCTGCCAATCTGAGTCGCACGGAGCTCCAAGATGTCGGGGTGGGTGGTAATCCGAAGAATATCCTTCATTGTTGTCTGGAGATGATTAACAAGAACTACATTCCCATCTCACAGCTCTGCGAAATCATTCTGCCGTGCAGTGTTTCTGATCACCTGACAGATCAGGGGAAGGTCCTGATTAATTCCTTGTGGCATGAGGTTTTGGTCTGGAGTGTGTTGTCTACGTTTTCGCAAAACTTCAAGTCCACAGGTTCAAATCTACTCCGGTATTTGCGGAATAACTTTAACCTGTTGCACTCACAGCTGGGTATTGGCCAATTGCTGCAGGACTTTACAAAGTTTGATCAATCTGGTCTACAGATCTCCAATCTACAATCAAATCTTGAATTATGTAAGTTTCTCTATTTTTATTTGAGTATTAGAATCCTTTGAAACCAAAAATTCTAATTTTTTTTAATTTTATCAATAAAAAACTTCAGGATCTATTCTATTTAATAACCCAGCTAAAATAACATGTAACAGTTATTAATAATTATTCTTTTTGTCTAGTGATAAACTCTTTCGTGCAAATCAAACAATCCACACTCCTCAAAACGTTATCCTATGACATTTACGATGCCCTGTCTTCCAATCAGCGTCAGTATGTTCTCAAGATTGTCACCTGCTTCCTGAGACCCTCAAAGATGGAAAACCCGCTAGATAACACCAACTACATCTCTCTACTTCAGACGCAAATCGGAGACGAAAACCAATTCTCCAGTCAAGACAACCTGACCGTCATTCTCTACTCGAGGGTGTTTGAGAACCTTGTCAACTTTTCAGCTTATGTCAACTCCTTCTTGAAGGATGTCTACGAAACTATTGATTGCAATGACGAACTTCTCAATCAGATAACTTTTCTCAATGAAAAGGTGAGCTTTTAGTTATATCTTTTTCAGATCATCTGCATTCATGTTTTACCCTTGCCCTAATGAATAAAATACAAACCCACTCCCCTTTTCCAGTCTAACTCATTATGGTGTTTTTAATTCGATATCAACAGGCTTATTTATTTGTGGTCTTAGAATTATTGAACAAATAACACTCAAGATTAAGCTCCATGAATGATTATCAAAGATTTTTAAAGAATTTAACTTGACCAATGAAAGTATTTTAAAGCTCGTATTTTATAAAATACCCTCTTTTGAAGTTGTCAAAATCCCAATCTCTGGAGATGTACGCATTCGTAAATGACAGCCAGGTCTCGAGTCAAGACCCTTCTGGGGACTCTTCCATAGTTGCCATTGAAAAGTTTCGACTCACCATCGACTATCTGATGAGGAAGCTGAAGCGCTTCAAATCGGTCCCCTTTGAGACCGGCAACTCAGTCATCTATCAGTCCTTCACGAATGCCAAAAACTTTATCCTGAACTATTCAATAAAGGCGGTAAGTCTATTTATCATTCTTGCTCTTATTAAAGTTATTAATGTAAACTTAATCTAAATTAAATTGCCTTCAAAATGATACCCCCATGAAATTTCACATGAGATCCTTGGGAAAAAAAACTTGAAACTCTTGAGAAAAAAATAAAAAAACGCAATTACTTTCCGAACGACCTAATATTAGATGTAAATAATTGGGTCACAAACCATTTGCAAAAAATCAGTGCTTCCCATAAGATAGCTTTAGAAAATGTATAGGACTGATGAGCATGTCCGAAATAAAGTACTTGTTTCCTTAACGTTTCGAAATCGCATTTTCCATTAATCTTTGAACAAGCTTGCTCAAATAAAACTGGATAGCTTTAACATTTTTTTTACAATGAAGAATAGTCAGGTAAAAATCTTTATTTGGACCAATTATCGTAAGACATCTTAATTTCCAGAAGGTTTAAATTTTTTAATTATCTGTAAGCCTAGATTCTAGAGATGTAGAGATTATGAATATTTGAACAAGAAATCTGGAAAACAATTTGCCCATGAATAAATACAGGTATAAAACTGAGAAAAACCTCACTCATTTTAAACTAAATTTCTAAAAATGTAAGCAGTTATTGAAATTACAGACATTCAACTAATAATTATCTTTTTTCACAGCTTATCTGATAACTAGAGCTATCGAATGCATATTTTAGACAGATTTTTTCCGATTTGCATATTTTGCCATAAATCAACGTGTTTTACACGGTAAAAAGTGTATTTTTTGCATAATTCTAGGATTACTGTGCATATTTTTTAGAAAGTAATGCATATTTTGGGTAGCCTTCCTGATAAATTCACGACAAGCTTCATGTTCTCAAATAATTATTCCAATTTTTATTTCTAGTCAATTATCAACATTACCGATTTTCTACAAGTGCTTATTTACGCCTCAGAAAAGCTGTCCTATTTGATGGAAAACTCACCCAGTGTCCAATCGAGTATCTTCCGCCACCAGCCTCAAATGTTCAACACCACAAACATGAACTCTAATCCATCAACCGGATCCATCTCCAGCAACCTCTCCAATCCCTTCGTCAGCACCCTGATCCTCTTATTCAACCAGATCATAAACCTCGTTAAGAAGACCACGGTACAAATGAACTCAGCCATCCAGGACATCTCACTGCCGCCTTGTCCAATAGAGACCAAACGCCTCCTACTCAAGACCTACGAAGACTCCCTCTTCTACGTCTCCTCCATCTTTCCGTACTTGTTGATATTGGTAGAGGAGAAGATCAACTCCAATTGTCGTAGCTTTCCAGCAAGATCAGTAGAAGGCGCTGAGAGTGCCACAACAGCAACAAATTTGGCCAATGATTCCTTCTTCTTCAATGGGTCTGCTAAAGGGGGCGAGAATGGCCTGAGTGTATCTAATGACAAGTTCCTCTATCAACTATTCAGGAATATCATTTCTATCATTGAATCCTTTAATGGTAAGTCTTGCTTAGAATTTAGCTTAATATCCATAATAATATTTCATCCTCTCTTAGATATTTCAGTGCGATCAACAACCAACTTTTACGCGACAATTATCAACTTTCTATCAGTTTTTGAGAACATTTGTGAGTCATCATGCCATGAAGATAAATCTTTCGAATAACATATATCCCCTTTAGACTTTAACAACTACACAGTTAAGGAAGTGGAAAAGCAAAAGGTCATTTGTCATGCCCTATTCCAGAGGAGTGATGAGACATTCAGTAACTTTAAGAAGGACTGGTACCTCACCCTCAGCCGGGACATTATCAGCGGCCAACATCGCGTCACTCGCATGGTCTCCTCCTCCCTAATGACCCTGCTGATATTCAATCATGAGGGATATCTGAAGAGTTCCAAAAAGACCAGTGAAGCTGCACTCATTTCCCCAATTGACTTTGCCCTCAATAACAATATCATCGAGGTATGTCACTTGAAGATTAATCCACTAATTGAGATTAGTTTAGTAATACTACTCGTAAGTATATTCATAACCGGAAATATTCTTATCAGGTAAGAATTATTAATAATCATTTTTGTTTGTTTCTACAATAATTTTGAATATACTGACACATTTTATTTCTCTAGCACGTCATTGGCCAAATCCTAGCAGATTTAAAGTCCTTTATTGAACTGCAAAATGAGCTCAATCAGATAACAAATTCCCTGCCCGAAATGGATCTCGACAACCGGTTCCAGGCCATACACCAAATGCAAAAGGTCCGCTTGTGTGAATTCCTATTTAGAATTCAGTTCCTCCTACAAATTGCTAGCACTCGAAAAGGAACAGAGGTACGTTTCTCTCTCATCTCATGGCGCTTTTGTCTAATCTTTGCAAAATTAAATAATTCTATTTCCTTATTTTTACGCATTTTCAATAAAATAACCTTAGGCTAAGATCTTTAGAAATGTTCAAAATTGCTGTAACTTGACCATTTTACCGCCTTTTCCAGATGATAGTTCAATATGAACTGATTAAGACAATGAAGGACCGTTATTTGGGCAAGATTCTAAAAATTTGCTTCGAGAATCTCCTCTCAGACCTCTCAAACATCCAAGACAGCTGCGAAGTAATCGACTCAAAGTCTATCCAAGTCTGGCTCCGTGGTCTCCTCCTGAACCAATGCCACCTGGATGAACTGCAGAGGGCCCCGGTCTTGTTGTTGGTTCTAACCAAAATATTCCAGCTCATCTTTACTCTAGTCAAGTCCCTTGGCTCTAAGCATCACACCTTATACCTGCAAATTCAGGCCCTCATCAGAGATGTCTCCGAAATCATCTTTATCGAAGACTACGACGAAAAGGACTCTTGTGAGAACAACTTCACCACAGCTACGCTCCTTCTCAACTCCATCCTGATGAGAATGCTCAAGACAAACTTGAGGAATCTCCATGAAAACCGAATCTTCATCTGCTACCTAGAATTCTCCAGCTACTTTTCCTCAATTCTCCAACTCATGTCTTCTTATGTCCCAATTAAGAATCAGACTGATTCTGCTCAAGAAGACAGTGACATTGAGTTGATCAACCACTGCCTGATCCAGGAAAAAATTCGAATCCACACCTTTACACAACTCCGGTCGCTAAAGAATATCCTCAACGCCCTTGATACCATAAAGATAAACGAGCAGGCCACGGACTGTGGTTATATTCTCTACGAGCATCTGCGGCTTGTTCGACATGTGATGGACGTAGCGTTTATTAACGCCACCACTCTGTCTACATGCGGCAAGTTTATCGATCAGGAGAGGTCGTGTCTGAATGCTGACTGGTTGTTCTCCAGCCATTACTTTAAGGAGAATATTCCCCAGAATGGCAATTCGCTCTATAAAATGTTTTCGACCATCAAGAGTGAGTTATTCTGTTGAGAAATTCTGACCTGAAATATTTCATGATTCTCGAGGAATGTGTGTTTTTACCAGCTCAAGTTCTTTTTTTACCTAAATTTAATATTACTCGTTGTAAATTTATAATTCTTCCCAATCGAGAAAATTCACAAAAACTGTGCTGTTTCATAAAAACTATCTTTGATGATTCATTATGCAAAATAACTATTATTTTATTCAGTTTACATATCATTTAATTGCTCTTGATTAGCTAATGCCATACATCAATTGTACATGTTGATTATGTAATTTGATTGGATAATAGATAATGCCTACCCTACTATATAACGCCGTTTCATTTTCATGTTTGTTAAGGAAGACGCATATTTAGGTACGCATATTCTTTTTTTAACACTTTTTGACTGCTTATTTCTGTTTGCCTACAATCATAGAAGATTTTTAGACTTTTTCTTAGCTTTAAGTTGTATAAGTCGTACCTAAATTCGTAGAATACGTATTGATTGTGTCACAAGTCATAGACATATCAAAGACCAAAATAGAAGATCAAACACATCAAATTTTTCGACGAATTCAATTTTTCTTGTAAGAGTTATTAGCAAACGAAATTTCTTTTAATCCATTCCAGAGGATTTTAATAATATTTACTCTTTCTATGTAAGATGCGTTTTGAATTCATTTCTATTGTCTGCGAGATAGACTATCCTTTAAAATTTTTCTTAATTGTAAAAATATGTGGCTTTCAAGTAGTATATTGAATTAATCTTTTAATTTGAATAAATAATCCCATTTAGATATGCCCTTGGAAGATGAAGAGGAGAAGAAGAGTTCAGCATTGTCTCTAAAGATTTCAGACTTTTTGCGGATCATTGAATTGACTCTCAAGTACACAATAAAATCGAAGGAGACTCTACAAGCCATCATTAAGTTTCTCAACATCCAATCTTCTTACAATAGAAACATTGATGATTTATCTTCTCTATTCGAGGTAAGAGATCAGTCTTACTCACATTTTGATAGACTTGATTTAAGACATTTGTTAAGTTAAATTTGAGATTAAAAGTAGAAAATGGCCCAATTTTTACTCCACTTGTTGTATAGATTTCATTCATATCTCAAGTATTTTTAAGAATACCGCTAATTTTCACTATTTTCAAATCAAATATTCAACTTTTTCCAGAGTAAAAACTTCAACCTCACGAAATGGTTCCTCAACAATGAACAATTGAAGCAATCAGCTACCACTTCGACAGAACTGCATCAACTCTACAACTACTCAAACCAAATGATCAACCTAGCCCTCGCACCGGTCTCAGTGAACTCCCCATCCCTCCTCCCAAATGCCTCGATCAAGAAGAATGTCAACCTTTTCGAAATGGACTTTCCACAGTCCTCCACGAACGTCCAGCCAACAGACTCTGTCTTTAAGTCCTCCGATGACGACAGCCAGCTCAATGAAATCCACTACTCAAAACTGTCCTCCACCATTATTGACAACCACTGCAGCATCTTCCTCAACGGAATGTCCACAGTCAATCAACTACTCTGGATTTTGATACAACAAACCACTGCCTGGCTCTCCTCCTTCAATGCTACGCATCACAACGGTCGGTTTATATCGATGAACGTGGGCAGGAAACCGGAGGAGAGGAAACGCCTCGAAGAACTTATCGGTTTGTTCAATGAACAATTCATCGACCTCGTCCAGAAGCTCTGTCCCCAGCAACAACAATTAGCAAAGGGAATTTCTAGTGAAGACGTCGCTAATCGAAAGGGAAACAGTTATCTCTCAAAGAACGAGCAATTTCTCAACGTTATGCTGTGCTCTTTGAAGAACCTGCTGAGAGACCTTGAGAGTATCAAGAAAGAGTATAGATCTTCTGGTATTGCGTCATAAACTAAGCAATTTCTTCTATTGAGTCTTGTCACTGGATTAGACAATTAAAATTGCATTTCTATTGTATAATAAAACTAATCTAATATATCTGATAAATTGATGCATTTTTTGGGATGCTTCATATACAAACGGAATATATAACCTTTTCGAGAGAATATAAAAGTATGCATTTGTATAAAATCTCATGTAAAGAAATTAACTGATCCAAAGAGCCACAATGAAATTTTTCGTAATATTTTAAAAGTTTTTTCGGTATGATTTAGTAAGAGAATATTTATACTATATTTTGTATAAATGAGGAATCTATAGACATTCAGGAAAGTAATGGGATGAAACGCAATATCTACATATCACTAACTTAAGTCTAATCTAGATACGGATCTCGTAAATAAAAACTAGTTGCTGAAAGTAAATAAATCACGAAGCCGCCCAATAAAGAATAAACACCATACAGCATTCAATAAAGCATCGTATCTCCCTGAGGTGCTCATACTCTCCCTACCTGATCACTTCCTTGAACACTTCCTAAGCTTTATAAACTATCTCTTTCGTCTAGGAAATATTCCACATGGGTGGAACTTGTTCAAAATCCTCCTACTTGCAAAAATGAACATCCCTACAAGACTTGAACACTTTATTTCAAACATCCCGATCTTTCTTACTATCATAGATCTTCTCTATCAAAGACTAAAAAGCTCCTCGAATATACTTAAATTCATCGATCATCTAGTTAAGTATGAGAACACTCATGCTATCGTTTTCTATCTAGACATATCAAAAGAATTTGACAAGCTCTATTTCAAATTGATTGCCAATGCTCTTACCAGGAACAATGTTGAAGCAAAAATCCTGAGGCTTTCAAATTTGCAGACGACATGAAGATAGTCAGCAGCAGTACTAATGATAGTATTCTCAATGTACTCTCTCACACCAAATCAGCACTGATAGAACTTAATCTATCCATGTACAGTGCACACTGTGCAGAGAGAAAACAAAAATGATGTGCTTTGGACTCTCTCCGCCTCAACTCACAAACGACTCTAAATATTTTGGAATTATCTTCAACAACCAACTTGGATTTGGACAGCAATTCAAAAACATGACACTCAAAAATTCAGAAAGCATTCAACAAAAACTCCTGTACTATTGCTACGTACAACTTTTATACCAAGAAGCACTGGACGAAGCAAGCCTATTCCCGCTATGGTGTCGCAGAATGAGCTTCGCTATCAGTCTACAACTCAACAATCCAGATGATTCTCCTCACAACTACAATTCACAACAACGGATAACAAGCCCTCACCTACAAACAATTATCAGATTTACAAAAATCGGATGTCAGAGAGATCTGCAATTTTATCCTTCCTCTTATTGTAGATAACGATTTCATTATGTGATACCCCATTTTACACTATATTTTTAAAATACAACACTTTTATAGTCAGAACATAATTTTCTTTACTCAAAAATTAATCTTTAGTTAAATTGTAAGCGGATTTGGCTATTTTTCATTTCATTCACTGATATCATAAAATGAATGCCTATGAATCTTTAAAAATGTGTTCAAAATGCTAAAAATTATTGTTTTTAAATTCCTGGATTAAATCTACTCTTTTAACCTTCAATTCAACTACAAGAGCCATATCCGCCATCGTGGATTTTACGGAAAAAATTTCCGGGAAAATGCTACGAGGGAGAATATTTGTATTTTTAATTTTTCCCAATGAATCGGTAGACTTAGAAACTCAACTAGTGCATGGAATTTGGAGAAAAATATTTTTTAACGGGATTTCCTAACGTAACATCAAAATTCTCGTGTTACTTTTGTCTCATAACTAGAATAACTAAAGAAGGTAACTCCAGAAAACTAACGAAAATGTTTCTAGCACGTCAATCTTAATTGATTTTTTCTTTTTCGTAGCGATATTATGGTTGTATAACTCTTGACTCGTAAATAATATCATACATATGAAATTTGAATTATGAAAAATAAATTCATGTAAGTAACTTGAACTAAGTGAATTAAGGTCCAGAAATTATCAACTAAAAATGATTTTTTGTTGAATTGCTTGCTAAGGAAACAATTTACCGTCCAAATTGATTATTTAATGCTTTAATCATATTAACAATTTTCTTCTAACTAGTTTTGTCTTTTTTATAACCCTGGTGGTTACTTTCAGGAATTTATATTATTGAATTCGTATTCAGCAGAATTGATAGTTTACAAAACCGAGTAATCTGAAATCTTGAGAGGTTATATATCAGAAGATTATTGAGTTTTACTCTGAAAAAAACTGCATTTCTCAGGGCTTTCACCTGTATAATGTGAGCATATTTAAAGATGAGCATTCTTTTGGATTTAGAAAATGCTATTTGAAAAATAAAACGTGTGATTGGCCTAGGACACGGGTTTGGACACACCCGAGAATGATTGGCCAGAATGAGCAGGTTATCAAACCTCTCTCATGTATAAATATCTATGTCGGTGTAAGGTCTGATGAGAGCCGACGAAATAAAAAGCTTTTTATTTACCTATTCAAGTCGTTATCTCCACAGCATGACTCTAAGTCAGCAATCTGCTAACATCTTCGAGGAAATTAGGCATATTATGTCCTCAAATGATGAACCTCCTATATCCTCGTCCCAATACCGTGATCTCAAGTCCTTCCTGAACGCCTCTTGCTCCATCGCCGAAGACAAAGCTCATCAAGATGTTCTTCGAAAGTCTATCGAAACTCAGAAATTCCCAAGACTTATTT
>JJOG01005550.1:0-12930 GCA_000715275.1 Gyrodactylus salaris
ACTGTTACATATGCATGTTATAAAGTTAGCGGGAAGGAGAGTGTGTGTATGTCAATGTGTCTGTCTGTGTCTGCAACCCAGGGAAGGTAGTGTAGGAGGGGGAGCCGTTTTAAAATCGATACTCAAACTCACACGGGGCCCAAGGGCAGTACCGGGGCAGACTGCCCCTTCACACACAGTGCCCTGCCCTGGAATGTAGAGGCTGTGGGTTCTGAGTCAGGACCTTCCACTAGTGTCCACCCGGGGGTAGTGTAGTATAACTAATAAATGTAATAACAACCATACCCAAAGGCACAATATCCACAACCCAGGGAAGGTAGTGTAGGAGGGGAGCCGTTTTAAAATCGATACCCAAACTCACACGGTGCCCAAGGGCAGAATGAGCACAGAGATCGCGTAAGGGAGGCTCAGGGTGGCCCGGGTTCGCGTAGGGGAAGCCCCTGGAAATTGACTCCACTTAGGACTTGATGATGACGGTTCTGTTTTATGTTGTTATACTCTGCCTTCCTGAATGTCTGTGCTATCCATGCCAGAGGTAATATAGTCTGTTGTGAAATACAGTGATGATATTGAAATGTGAAAATTAGGGGCTTCCCCTACAGGGGCTTCCCCTACAGAACCCGGGCCACCCTGAGCCTCCCCTACACGTCGCCTATACCCAAACGAGTGCACTCCAAGTGAAAGCTGGGCGCTCTGGTGTTTGCTACGCAAACTAAACCGAAATGTTTTGTACCCTGACATGTATCTATGTATGTGTATGTATACAATGTGCTTTGTTGAATAACACACAAACATACCAACCAGAATATCGTTATGTCTTTTATTTCCCATTTCAATATCATCACTGTATATCACAACAGACTATTACCTCTGGCATGGATAGCACAGAGATTCAGTAAGGCAGAGTATAACAATATAAAACACAACAGTAACCATTGCTGACAGTGCTATGTTGGAATCCCAGACGTTGGAGCATATGATCCCATGTGTCTTCATCAAGTCGTATATCCTCTGGGGTTCTTGACATTGAACTGTTATCATCTTGGTCAATGACCCAGTCAGTACAGCAGTGACAACGTGCCTTTCCTAGGGGTGACACATACAAACAATTCTTAACAAAGGACAACATAACACATTTCATGTTTACTGTGATTACAGTGTTTAAGAACTTACGTTCTTTAAGAACTTACGCGTTGACAGTACAGCTTTATATTTGTCCCATTGTCTGCAACAGTTGAACCCTTCCGTATTGTCCAGTCGTACCCTTTCACTAATGCCACTGTGTTACTCAAATGTTTATAGAAACTGAGTCCTGGTCTACTGTCAGTGTAGGTGACACTGTAGGTGTTGCTAACAAGACCCAAAGCATTTTTGTTTCCCAACAATGTATCCACATCTCCACACTCCATCATATTGACATTCGGTTCAACCCAGAGATTTTGCATCAAACATACTAACTTGGTTATGTAGCTGGTAGCCCTTTTAGGTTCAACCTCAATGCAGATAACTGTCAAATGTCTAGTACCTGTTCATATACCACTTTGTGATGTTATCCGTGATGAGGTTGATATGGTCCAGTGGGGTACAACACCATCGAATGACTATGGTAAGGTACAACATGGTAATAGTGCTGAATGTAATGGACGGACAGTGTAGCTGAGCTACACTTCTTATACACAGACGAGCACCACTTGTCTAACATGGATCATTATTTCACCCAATGGTGATGCTCCGTGGTTGTAGTATCCACCAATGCTCAGTCATCACAGCACAGCTGACCCCTCCGAACACAACACCAGTATACGACAGTGCAGGACTCCAACCTTGTCTAACCATCCAGGCCCTGTTAGGCATCTATGATTTGTAGTGTCCATTTATGCCTACGCCACCCGAAAACAGCTGACTCCTCCAACCAAAACTCCAGTATGACAGTGCAGGAGTCCAACCTTGTCTAACCATCCACAGACAATGAACTACTATATGTATGTGGTAGTAACAAACAGGGCTATGGTCAGACAGCTCATATTGATGGTGAGCGTTCGCCAGTTTGAAAAGGGTCGAAGTGCCATAGCCTGAAGCTATTGTCAGCTCTAGAACTGAGATTTAAATGTCAGTGTGGATTGAATTGAGATAAGTAGGTGAGCATTTACCTTCCTATATTATCTATAACACATAGACACAAAGGGGAACTCACGCTATGTGTCCTTGACACTATACCACAACATCAAATGACATATACTGTGTTAGAGTGATCAGACTACAATTACAGCAGGCCTTTACCTTATCATTGTTGATGTCCAATATCAAGGCCTAGGTACTAGTGTGAAGGTACCAAGCTATTGGGACCTAAAACTAGGTGTTGCCTGTGCCTCTGATACAGCAGGTTCTGAGGCTCATTCGAATGAAGGAAAGTGGTGCTGTGGAACCGCGGTGGCCCTAAGAAAACACTCATCCTATACAGAGGCAGTCTGTCGAGTAAGGAGGACAAGCCATGTCTGCCACTATAAGCAGCTTTCCTAATAACAGTACTTTCTAACACTCAGACATGGGTCTCAATAACAAAGATCTGTGCATATGGAGCATGGCCATGGTCCTAATAGTGGTTTTGCTGTCACTTATCTATGGCTTGTGTTACTTCTATGGGCTATGTGCAAGGAAGATAAGATACAGCAGCCTGCCTTTGATTTCGGTGTGATTCTATTATGTGCATCATGTCATGTTACTCAGTTTACCTGCTAATAAACAGTGACATGTGGTTTTGTGGTAGTGATCTTTATTGGTCAGCCAAACAAACAACACATGAACTATACAATGAAATAGGACATGTGTCTAGATAGTATATTATATTATATTAGTTACACAGCTGAAGTGATGAAGTGTGTTGCCTGGAGATGACCTAATGTCACATGTTGCAGAAGGGCTCCTCTGTCATTCTAGCTGGGTCCCGGTGTCACAGGCCCGTTGCGGATCTGTTCTGGTTCTATTCAGATGTAGAGGATGAGTAAGAAACAAACAGTAGAACCCAGTTTTATGTTTCAGATGTAGTTGTAGATGTAGCAAGGCTATGGTTTATATATATATACGGACTGGAGAGGTAGTTACCTTGTTCCACAACGCTAATCACAGAAGCCTCTGAGGCCTCCACGACATTACCGTCACACCAACAGTTCCCATTGTAGCTCATCCCGTCACAGGAGCACGTTGTGGGCACATACACGGTGTCATACTGTAGCGAATGAACACGCGAACATGGTGTGTAAATAAAGGACGATGGATGGCCTTCTGCTACAGGTCCTGTGAGTTATCAGAATCGCCAACCCAAAAACAATCATCAACGGAGCCCCTATCAAGGACATGTTCAGCCAATCGTCCTTGTTGCTAATCCACCAGTAACTACTACTGTAGTACTCCTCATAGTCGACCATTGTGACGGAGAGGTGGGTAACCGATCCGTTGATGTACTCTACTGTGTAGTGTACGGTTATCCACAGGTCACTAGCTAGAGGTAAATGTGTCTTAGCATATGACTTTCCTTTAACACTTCTTTCTTGGGTATCATCAAGAGGGAACGTGGTTACATTTGTATAGCACAATGAACAGACACAATGCACAGACTCAATAAACAACAAGTATCACTACATAACACTGGTATTGTGTTTATTTCACATACACAAACCATGGGTTACATATAATAGTTACATGACAGAGAATTAAACATGTCTCAGTGATGTGGAGAGCAGTCCAATGGGTTGTCACTGGTGATGATCACTCTGGGGTTCTGATACGCTGGTTCTTGCCTCCTTCCGGTTGATGCTGAGGTTTAGTTCCACCACCAGGTCCATTTGCTCTATGTGTGTCAGGATCAGAGTCATCACATAGACTGCGTGGGTAAAGTGCCTAGAGACAATCTCATCTGCTAGGTCGTAAATATCTTTCATCTCAATGACACCATAGGGAATATGATTGTACCCCTTGACAATCTCCCATGACAGCAACAGTTTCACTCGGTTCACATCAGCGTGACTGAGGTTGACCAGTGTGGTTTCCAATGTTGAACGTAGGTTCGAATCACAATACATATCATGCTTAGCCAGCCCTTCAAGGCCGTGCGCTTCGATGTCAGTGACTCTGAATTCAACATGGTGCTTTCGGAGTGTGTCCACGATAAGAGTCCAGGCAACCTCATTGCCCAAGTAGGAGTACATTTTATTCATCAGAGTCTCGGGATATTTCACAAAGGTGTCTGACTTATTCCTCCTAAGCATAATGCGTAGTGATTCTCTTTGTGTACCTTCTAGAGGGGTGTTTCTGTGGTCTTGTATTGTGGCAACCAGCTTCTGGAACATGTCTTTGTTTCTCATGAGGTAGTTGGCCATTTTGAATTTATTAGTCAGCTCCATGTTGTTGATCTACTCTGGTGTCTCTCTGAGCTGTGGAGATGTGTAAGTGTATCTGCCCTATGTGACTGTATATATATATTATTTCACCAAGGTCTATCAGATGGAGAATACATCAAGGATCACGGCTCATATCACCAACCAGGGCTGAAGTGTCCTACCCATGATGTGTCTATGGGATCTGTAATATCCGATCAGGGCTGACTCAGCAGCCAGGTCTAAGACATCCGATTGGGTCGAATCACCTAAGTGTCTAAGCACTCTGACCGGGGCTACTGTGGTCAACCGTGGCGGATGTCTCCAACCAGGACAATGTAGTGAAAGTGTATAAAGGCTACCTACCCCAAAGATAGTTTGTATTTAACATTGTACACATCTCAACATAGGTTCCTACACAATAGCCACATCTGCAAGACATGGCTGTACAGTCCTATCTGACAGAATGGGACCAATGTTGTCACAGTGACAACTTCAAGCATGTCACCTTGGATAGGTTTCTAGCCATCTCACACAGAGAACTGATGGATGATTACGGAGCATCTTTCGCTACACAACATCGGAACCTGTGCAATACGCTACGAAAGGTGTTGGCGAAGAAACAATTTGTAGATCGGAGGCAATGCACTCCATCTGCCCCAAGGAAAAGACGACCCTTGGAAGTCGACAACTTGTCGTGCAAGATAAAGACCCTATCAATAAGGGATCGAGTGGGAGTCAAGAACCTAAGTTTCAACTGTTCTCCCCAAAGCACAACCCCAAGTGTCTCCAATTGCAAGGAACGTGTCTCGGTTAAGGATCGACTGGGTGTCTCGGTTAAGGATCGACTGGGTGTCTCGGTTAAGGATCGACTGGGTGTCCCTATGAGAGCAAGGAAAGGGAGACAAGAGGGACGAGTCTGGTTTAGACCGGTGCACAGGATCCGTAACGGGAACGCAGAGTCTCCAGATACCAGCAGGTCCACCCCTGGAAACTGCAGCTATCGAGCCAAAGGATATCGAGCCGACTTAAGCAGAATCGGCTACCCTGGGTCCGGAACTACCTCTTTCAAGAACGCTTACAAATGTCGCCGCACTCTGGTGTATGTGTGAATGTATGTGTGAACTTGTCCTTGTGCTGTGATGTTAAAATAAAGAAAGCATAGTCGAACACTTTGTCAATGTCCGGACTTTATTTTGTAATAATGATACATCAACACAATAAACATCATCCAAGGTATACGAAATAGCAATTAGTATCAAACAGAGACAACCTGATATTATTATAACACAGAACCTTGCATGTACAATATATGACAACATAACTCTATTACAAATATTACAAATAAAGTCAGTTCAGCCCTAGGTTGTGACTTTGTGTGGAGGATAATAGATGTAGCTCTAAACTCAGCCGTTTAATAGGCAGAAGAAGTTCAATTGTCATCAGCCAGCAACATGAGCAACATTTGATTCAGGTAAAACGGGTACCCGGTCTCCTCTTGTTGGGTCTCAGATGTCAATGGCCATGTGTAATCGCGCTCTGGCCACACCATAGTCCACGTGGGATGTATACTCTGGGGCTGGAAACTCTGGAGCTGGACTCCCCACTGCGAGTGGTGTTTGTAGAAGCACTTTGAGCCAAAGTGGCAAGTACCAGGACCTCGATCATAGTATCGACACGGTTTACTTGCAAGGAAATCTTTGTAAGTCTGTATCAGTTTCAGCTTGTCCTCTTTATCTTCGACCCATTGATCACTCGGGATGAAAAAGTGCGACCTAGTTCGGCACTCCGGGCACAATTTAACGGTTTTGATATGGTGAGATGTCACCGTTCTCCACGTGCGGATACACTCCAGGCAATAACAGTCGCTGCAGTTGGGCAGAATTCCGAATCTGCGCTCCCTCGGATTGCCTTTTTCAAGCACCACCTCCAAACACACACCACACACCATGCCGCTACTGCGCCGGGTGGCACCGGTGGGACCAGCGGCAGCCTCGATGCTTGACGTGTCGTACTCTGTGTTCTGTCTCTCCATCGGTATCACCTCACTCGCACAGGCCATCGCATCTGGTCTAGTGGATGCTGCTGCTGCTACCATTGCAATCTGTGGTGATTAGCCTCACTGAGGTCGTTAGCCCCACTGTTAGTGTTCTTAAAGAAACAATATCCTCCAAACACGGGCCGTGTCTCCAACCATTCTAACTCAGGGACTGCTATTGTAGACTGTTTGATATTACATATAACAATGACTGTTTATTCAACCAGGTTAGCTCAGGGAGTGACATTATACAATATTTGCTATTACATTCAGTGCCTTGTAGAGGCTGCGTTGTGTCATAAAGGTATATATATACTAAGGACCGGTACTATGGTTACGTGGTCTACTCACACTCACACACTCAATACTCCTCCTCACTGTCAACGTTTGAGTCATAACACCCATTGCTAAACAGATTCTTTGGTTTAGGCTTAGTACTTGGACCCCTCATGGGCTTCCTATGGGAGGATTCACTAGCTTGGTGCTCAGTCAGAGCTGGATATAACTGTTTGGCGGTGCATTGCAAAGCGAGGCGTTGCTCCTGTGGATTGGTACAGTCAACCCCTCCATTATACTGCCGGACATGCTGCTGTGGCCGAGCCTGAAGATGTTGCTGCTGGGGATACAGATGATTCTCTAGAGGTTGAGGTGAATGCTGCGGCTGGGGAAGGTACTGAGGGAACCCATTCGTGAAGCTTCCTTCTTGGCTAGGTGGAGCTGAGGGGAGGTTTGTAGACACTGTAGACAGGAGCCAGCTCCTGGGTATATCGCCTAAGGGAAATGTTTTCATCTTGGGCTCACACAGACCCATGCGGATCATGCGGTTACTCATCATACCCTGCTGGTTGTATGTCGTCGGGCCAGCTGAAGTGATACAGTAACGAAACAACAGATATATGTAGTATCTGGAGAATTTGCCAGGCTCTGATAATATCGGATCAGGGATAGGTGCTCCGCTGCGCGCAGTGCTACAGCATTCCATGTGATGGAGAGATTCCACATCACCTCTGGGTATATACAAGGTATCTGCTCTCTTCCACATATCTCTCAAGACCTGCAATGTCATCTGGAGAGTTTCTCCACTCTTCAACCCACTGTCTTGGAACAGACCCGTAGCTGGCGCTCCTGCCACGATCAGGCACTCGAACAGTGATACGGAAGCGTGTTCAGAGAACACGATCTCTCTACGAGCTGAACCGTTCATCTCCTATTTACTACACCTGATGTGTTACAGATCAGTAGCCTATGTCATAGATGTCAGGACTATCGAAAGGAAATGGCCCAGCTAAGGCACCAAACCATAAGCAATGCCGAAAGGTTGCTAGGACTGGTAGAGCGTTACAATTTGTTTCACGTTAAGACCTTGTGTTATAACGATGTTGAAAGCGTGCTGGCGTGGATTGGGGTAAACCCTGACAACTTCACCTTCAGACAGAACGAGGACACGGTAACAGTTCTCAACAATGTTATCACAGAGCATAGTCTCACAACTGTCGGAGTGGTGAGCATCTCAGACGAACCTCAGCTAGAGGGTAAGGATCGCATAGTGGTATACATAAAACGAGACTCCGCACCAGCGACCGTGTGCAGTAAATACGACTCAATCGTATTGTTCAGGGTGATACAATGCAGTATGAGTGCCCCTTACTCTCCAGAGCTGAACAAGTTGATAAGGGAAACACAGACCGTAGTCCACAATCGCAGGACGCCCATATTCCCGACGTTTGCGAGTGCTACACTTGAGGACCTCCAAGCAATGCCTCAGCAGGAACATCCAGTGATAGATGGCTGCTCGAATATGAGCTACAAGACAACTACGCCTAGGACAGCCAAAGTGACTATAGACAAATTTGGGCCAATGTACAAGCCTCTAAGCCCTACTGAAATCGACCGTCGCTGGAGCATCTACGCTAACATATCAGGGCCGACGGGGTCGAAATGTGAATTTGACATAGAAGACTTGGTGTCCAGACCGGACATGGTGCTAGGTCGAGGAGGCTTTGGGGTGACCGTTAAAGTTAACGATCACCTAGTTGCAAAGACCAACCTTTTTCCGGAAATGGTGGACTGGAGTGTTCCTTTCATAGACAATGAATTTAGTCGCTATGCGCACATTGCCTCGCAGGTGGAGGAGGTGATGATCGGCGTGTCAATAAAACACCCCAACATCCTCCGCACCTTCGGAGGCTTTTGGTGTGACATGCCAGGCTACCAATTGGGAGGTAGAGCAGTTATAGTCATGGAACGAGCACTGTTCTCGCTACAGGAGTTCATGTGGCGTATACAAAACACCTCAGTAGTCCCCATGGTAGAACTGGACACTCTCCGAGGGCTTGAATACTTGCGATCGAGAACCATCCAGCACAGGGACTTCACACACAGGAACGTCTTGGTTTGTCACCAGCCTGATAGAAAGGCCATACCCTTTGCTTTCAAGATCAGCGACTTTGGCACATCATGCAACTTCTCTACCCCAGATCAGCCTCGGGGCAACCGCACTAACATGGCCCCCGAAGTGCTGTGGTGCTTGAACTCAGCAACGGGGAGCGACATATTCAGCTGGTACTGTGTGATGTGGGAGTTACACAGCCGCTCGCCCTTGTTCCAATACAAAGGTTCGGACCAAGAATATTGTAAGATGACATACGCTGCCAATCTATCTGATATGGTAGGGGTTTACAGACCGGACGACGATGAGACTTTGGACATACGCTACATGAGATCGATAAGCGCTAGCTTTCTCCAAGCTAAATACAAACACACAAGGCCCAGCGCGAGGACTATACGCAACAAACTCTCTGCCATTGGCTCCAAGATAGTGGACAAAGCTTTTGTCAACATGGGAGTGCTATGCATTACCCTGTTTCCTCAAGAGAGATGGTCTCCTTCCACACTGCTTAATCTCAGACGATACCAGTGTTTGGCGCTAGATGTCAAGGATGCTCAGTCCCCGTCCACACAGATGCCCTTGTCCGTACAGGTAGGGAACTATAGGTCAACCGACATAATAGTGGCCAACGACTGTGTCCCCAAGGACCTTACTACACTTGTGGAAGAGAGATCGGCAACACGATTCCCGGTTACAGTGATCGGGTCCGATCCCAAAGTGTACTACGGAATAGACCTTATCAGGTTGGCTCCTGATCTTATCCAGCCGTACAGTTGGTACTCGAGCAAGGTCACGGAGCTCGAATGTCTATACAAGAGCAAGTATAGCAAACGCAAGGTTGCTGAAACAGACAATCAGTCCGAGGTCAGACCTTCCAAGATGGCTCCCGGGGTGTACGTAGACCGTCCAGACATGGGTACTTCGAACCAACACTGTCCACAGCAGCAGCTTCATCCTCGCCCCTCCGTCATAATAGATATGAAACAGACACGCAAACTGACAGATGAACTTCATCCCGTCCAGTCCAAGGAGGCTTACGGTATGGAAAACTCAGTCACCCCTGATGAGGGGCACGTGTCAAGGGATGTATCGCTACTGGATTTGAATAACCTTGAATGGAGTGATAACTTGGCAGACATTTTGAGCTGTAGCAATTTGGGTGATGAGATAGTCAACAATGGCAATTGCAATATAGCGTCTGTGGGTGATAACTCTAACAAGGCTCTAGACCTCACCATAGGCCAAGCGGGAGCCAGTGTGAACAACCTCATTGTCTGCCCGTCCCAGGGGCCTATCATTGAAGCCAGTGGCGAGGATGCATCAAACCCACCCCGTAGCACACTGGCCACAGTCAAGGATATCGGTGATGCTACACAGGGTAGGGTGAATAATATGAGAGGCAAGATGATCACGGCTCTAGACCTCACCAAAGGCCAAGTGGGAGCCAGTGTGGACAACCGCATTGTTAGCCAGTCCAAGGGGACCAGTACTGACGCTAGTGGCGAGGGTACACCGAAACCACCCAGCAGCATACCGGCCACAGAGCCAGCACAGGATATCGGTGACGACATAGAGGATAGGGTGAGTATGAGAGGCAAGAGGATCGAGGGCGAGATAAACACAACCATGGTCATTCTGAAGAGTACCAACGAGAAGGAGATAGCACGCTTCAAAGACTGCGTGGTTATCCAGTCACAGAGCATGACCCAAATGCACCCTCTTATATTTGCTGGTCCTAGAGATGGATTGTGTAAGTGCTCTATGAGCAAGGATGTGTTCATCTTCCAATATGCTCAGTTGTTCGATGACTGCAAGCAGGTGTTTAACTGGACTGTCGCAGACTCACCTAACTCGGTATACGCCTTTCTGCTACAAGTGTTTCTCACGCTCAAGGTGGCCCTAGATACGAGGTTGCTACCTACTCACATGACAGAATGGAGATACATCCTTATCGGCAAAGGAGCTGTGATGATCGACATTGTCCCTTATCTGAGCAGGAACTTCAACAAGCCATCGGCCTCGATGTTCAGTGACCAATGTAAGAACTTGACCAGTCTCTGTGCTACTATGGTGGCAAAGCACTTACCCGACTCGAACCTGTGCAAATGGCTTTGTAATCTCAGTAGCGGCACGTCTACCTCGCAGGTACTGACCGACTCGATTGAGTGGTTGAGACAATTCAATAACGGAGAAAGGACAAGTCCACACCTCTTAACTCTACTCGGTAGATACTTCACGTTCAGAGATTACACATCCGAAATACCAGACTGGCTAACATACTTGGGTGAGAAAGAAGACGCTCGTAATAGAAGCTGCGGCAAACTGCTGGTATACGGAGAACCTCAGCCTTACAGAGGCAACCAGACAGCAGAAGGCCCAGGCGACACTAAGCTGAGTACACTGGTTAGGAACATAGTGCTAAGGATAAGGGTGAAGATATTCGGCTCATCTAGACTCGAAGTGACGACATTAGATTGTACGCAGGGTTTGACAAAGGTGACTCTGAACGTCTCGGCCCTCTCTGGGATTGCCAGGATAGATCAACTGGACCGGTCAACAGAGTTACTGACTGACAACGGTAGCTGTTTCACACACGACTTAGTGTCCCAGATCGAGTCCAAATGGGCCCCAGTCATATTGTTCACAAAGTGTAAGCGACAGGGACCCGTGCAGGAGTTCACGCTCAACTATTACAAGATGACAATACTCATGGTTCTAATGAGCCTGGAGGGGTCTGCTGTGTTATCTCTCAGAGAGCTGTTCAATGGCGTGACGACATTCAGCGTGACCGAGTACTAAATTACGTAAAGTACTAGATAGCCTTAACTGCTGTCGACTGTGTCACGGCGGCATCTGTGTCGTTGTTCTGCCAAGGGTGATTGATCTCCCTGGCCCACATTACACTATGCGCGGCTTGATCAATTACGGGGCTTACTGCAGCATCAACAGCGTTGTCCAAGTGCTGTGTTGGACACGTGAGCTGCGGGACCTCATTCGACTGGTCGATGATCAAGATCCCCGGTCTCCTAATACGGTGGCAGTGAGGCTGAAGTGTCTCATCTACGATATGACCAAAGGCAACATGTCCCCGTGTGATCCGAGCTCACTAGTGTACGCAATGACATTGTACAGAGGAGCCCCCTTCGATGTTCAGGAGGACTCAGACGTGGTCTTCAAGTGCATCATCAACGCTCTAGCAGACGACTGTGGGACATCTAAGAGGATAGGTTCTTTGTGGGACATTGAGAATGAGGACCGTGTGCGCTGCCTCCGTTGTAACACAGTCCAGTCCACACTCAATAAGTCCAACACGATCACAGTGTTGATAGGCGATAATCTCCCCACAGAGCTGCAGGACTATATCAAATTGTACACTGACAACACGTTCACCACCTGTGACTACCGTTGTACACAATGCCACACAGGAACTCAGATTGAAATCACCAGCAAGGTAGTGACATTGCCGCAGGTTGTGTGTATGAGGATCGAACGTGTTAGGAACATTGGCAGAGATACCACTGATATAGTCAAGACAGGCACAAGGTTTGCTTTCCCTGAGACACTGGACCTGAAATATATCATGAAAGACCCTGAAGCACCGGTAGCTACTGTATACACGCTGTACGCTGTTGTAGCCCACCGTGGTACTCACTACTGTGGACATTACACAGCTTATGTGCGAGACGACAACGACATTTGGTATCTCGCAGACGACTCTCATGTCAGAGTGTGCTCTTGGGAAGATGTCAAGTCAACCTACGAAGCTGGATCTATGCTATACGATGGCGTAGCCTATATGCTCATGTACCATAAACAGCTACCCCACTGTGTGACATGAAGGATCTGTACATATGTAATATTATATATCAGTATGTACCTTGTATTTCCTTGTTGTATCAACTAATAAAGGTGTGATGCAAGTACAATTATAAGCGTCCAGTGTTATATTATCCTCTCTGGGCTAGGCGGGACGAATTCGTCCCACCTACGTAACAGCCAGTTGAATCCTGTGGCGCGATTTTCAAAACCTTTGAAATGCTATTACTTCAATTTCTCAAACATATGACTATTTTACAGCTATTTAAAGACAAGACTCTCGTTAATCTAACCACACTGTCCGATTTCAAAAA
>JJOG01005563.1:0-26566 GCA_000715275.1 Gyrodactylus salaris
TTCACGCTCTTTTCACTCGCTGAAATAAGAGCTCAAGAGATTTTGATTTAGAAATTTGCAAATTTCTAGAATCAATGCCTAGAATCAATCCTGCATTGAATGTTGAGATTAATTTTAAGATTTTATTTTGGCTCAACTTGAGCTGTATATTGAAAGGCTGAACGAAATTTATTAGTCGAGTTACTTTAACCCTTTAAGACCCGGTGTTGCTCCTGAGCAACATTGACTTTTCCTAACGTTATTCATATATCCAAGGTCGTAAAATACATCAAGTCACATCATTTTGAAGAAGAGTTTGTAGGCTTTCTGATTATATATTTGAAAAAGGATCGAATTTTGAAAAAATTCTGAAAACACAACTATATTTTGTAATTTTCAGCTTTACTCTTTTCCTCATCTTACGTTGTAGAAGACTTGAAATTCGCGCAAGTATATAACTGTGTTTGAATAACAGAAAACAAGACATAAATATTCTAATTTATTGACTGTATCCTATTGAAAGAGGCAAAAGACCTCATTTATCTTCAAAGAAACCGTGAATATCTCCCAAACTAAATATTTTAGGAAAAATTCTCATAACTGAAAAGTTCTTAAAATTTAATAATTAGCTTAGTTAACTTTGAAAAATAGGAATTATCATTGAGTTGTAGAGTCGGGTCTTAAAGGGTTAAGAGAATAATACTCTGATGAATGAAAAAGGGCGCATTTATTCAAAGCATGGGGTTTCCAAAGGCCTATTATTGACTTCAATAAAGTAATTAATCAGATCTAGGGGTTTCAAAGCACTCGTGTCAACTAGAATTGATGAATTGACGTTGAAAACATTCACATTTTTGAGGATTGATTGTAAGAAACAAGATTGGGAAAACAATTTTCAAATAACACATTGACTCACCATTGACTCTGTTTCTTGAGAGTTGGAGACTTGTAGTTTTTATTTCCGAGAATCTGAAGAGCTCTGAGGAGAGAAAAGTTGGATTATGATTAAAAAATAAACAAGGCTATATTAGTTACTTGAGGGGGTTCAATTCGAATAGAGGTGGCTCCAGTTCCGCATATTCAATGGCAGTAATTCCAACAGCCCAGATATCACATTTACAATCGTAGCCGGTGCCGCGGGTCTCGACAGAGGCCACCTCTGGTGCCATCCAGTAGGGTGTACCGATGAGGGTATTGCGTTTGGCGCCGGAGGAGTTAAGTTGTGCTGCAACGCCGAAATCAGCTGAAATTGTTTTGGATAATTAATAAATGTACACTAGGCTGGTATCATAGAGAAATTCCACTTCGATATGCGTTGAAAATCATAGAGAATCGCAGTAAACGTAATACTTTGCATACTTGTTAGTCTGAGTATTCATTAGGAAAATATTTCCAGCACCTTAAAGTTTCTTGATTTTTTAAATTGGTGTAAAAGTTTTATTTAGTTACGAAATCAATGAATTTTCCACTATAATAGCTCAAATTTGTACATATTTAGTTTAAAATTGTTTTAAAATACCATTCCAAGGAATCAGATCAACATTTTTACAAATTTTATATTTTGATAATACAGAATATTCATTTGATTCAATTATGAATATATTTTTTTTTCTTGTTTATTCGACTGAAAATTTTGAATTCTAATGAAACCTATTATGAGCTGGAAATTATTTTACCTTCAGCTGATAGGATTATTATTTTGAATTCAACAACATTAAGAGGATATTCTATCATTGTGACGCCATATCGTTTTTCTTAAACATGTTACCAACCTAATGTACACGTTTCATAAAATGCAATTTTTCTGATTCTCAAATACAGTAGAACGCCAATTTACTCTTGAATTCAATGTGCCAAATATTATATTTATGTGGACTAGTCATGACACCAAATAGGGTATCAGAAAAAGTACTTGATAATTTTATAATTCGTAAGTACGAAGCAAACTGATATCCTTAATCTAATTTCTGGCTAAACAATTTTCGACCGACCGCTAGCAGTGATCGTCATATCAACCTCTCGAATTGACAATGAAAGTTTTGCATCGCTGAGAACAACTAGAACTGAAAATTTACTACGAAGCCAAAAATGAATTCAGTGATGAATGAAATGAAAGATTTTCTTCGTTTGTGAAAGACTACCTAATCTCTACTGATGCGGGTCTTGAGGAAGACGAAACGCGTCTAGAGATGGTTTATCATTGATGGCAACGAGAAAGATTACTGTAGATATTCTTATATTCCAGAGTGGCATTTTAGATTGAGTTGGCTACAGTAAACTATTGCAAAACAATTCATGCTCCAAATATACCATGTCCTAGAATTGTTTCCTCACATCGGGAATATCTGAATTGAATCTACAATTTCCAATTATTGTGGAGGATCAAGACTCTTTATTTTAAATTGTCGGTTTTTGACTGCTATTCATCAAAGATGCGGCGTTTCAGTCGATAATTAGTGTAAAAATTTAAAAAAAAACTTCAAATTAAGATTTTTTTGTTCGATCAAGTTTTTGCAAAATTCTAGTTTAAAAGTTAGAAATTTTTTCTCAAATCCTATTTTACAGAGAACCTAAATCTTTCGACAAAGCCTCGCTCAGATCTGATTACAATTTGAGAGTTTTTAAATTAATTTCTATGCGAGATTTTTTACATTTTCAGACTTTTTAACGCGTCATCTGATAAAAAGTTCAAATTTGATCTTTCTAACTGTGTATTTTCAAATTTTGCGTGACAAGGAGAAAATGGGGTTTATCCAATTACGTATGGAATTTATTATATATTATAATGAATTAAAAAAGTTTTTCCATATTCACCATCATATTTGAGCAAAACGTTATTTTGCAAGGAAAAAAAATAACAGACAATTATTTTGACCTCTCCCAAAAATAATGAATCATGTTAATCATGTCCAAGGGGAGAGGGTGGACCTGCATTTTGTAAGTCAATTTTGTTAAAATACACTCATTTTTTCTACACAAATTTCGCCCCTTGTTTAAATATCGCACTCGATATTTACCTTGGTCCAAGATCAAAAAATAGAGACACTTATGAACTTATGTAGGGAGTAGACCTGCTATCTTCTTGTCATCAAAACAAGAGCATCAGACCCACATTACTTTAACATGAAATAGAAATGAAAACTCACCGACTTTAACTTCTCCGCCCTCGGTAAGCAAAATATTTGCCCCTTTGATGTCGCGATGAATTTTGCCTCGTTTGTGCATAAAGTCCAGACCCCTAAGCGTCTCACGTGTTACAAAAGCGATGCAGTCTTCTTTAAGGGGTTGTCGGATGGCTATGTAAATATCCTGCATTGAATGTCCACCGCAGAATTCCATGACAATCCATAGCTTTTGGTTTCTTAAAGATAAAATGAATGAAATCATCATATAAGGGTTGAATGATGGATATTTCTCTCAATAAATTATTTATAAATTAAACAAATAATCTTGATACCTCGATCAGAGTTACATTTTAGAGTAGTTGAGAATAAGAATTCAAAAAGCCGAATGAGAAGTGGGCAAGGAAATGTTTGATTTAATGAATTACTTGAAATAACTTCCATAGAATTGGACAATATTATGATGCTTGAGTTCCTTAAGAGTCTGAATCTCTTGAAGGACATTGCGTATGTCATCTTTTGGGTCAATTTTCAGTTTTTTTACAGCAACGTAATCCTTCGTCTCACGATGCATAGCCTTAAAAAGAAAAGACAAATAGTAGGTTGAATAAATCAAAGGGTATTCCAAATGTGGAGCATATATCCACAAGAAGAGTGATTATCACTCATTTTACAGGGGTTAGAAGGATGGTTATAATTTACTTTGTAAACATCCCCATATGTGCCACTACCAAGAGTAGCGACAAGACGGTATTCTGTAGTAGGATCATTGGGATTTACAAACTGCTGCAAGTACTGTATCTTTGGATTGATCATTAATAATTCCTTTCAAGACATTGGAAAAACTCTCCAATCATATAATCCACACAACTAAAGAAAAATGTTCCTTGCAAAATCGAAAAACATGTTGTTTAAGTCATTTGAGCATTTCTAAATTTAAAGACCTTTCTTCATTGTATTGTAAATTATTAATTTATGGAAACCCCAACCAACAGAAAAGTCTGCTATTACTACGATGGTAAGATATAGATTTTAAACGCTCCTCTTTAGGTGATATCGGTAATTATTATTATGGCCAGGGACATCCTATGAAGCCCCATCGTATGCGAATGACACACAACCTACTCTTAAACTACGGACTATACCGCAAGATGGAAGTCTATCGCCCTTCAAAGGCGACCTTCGAAGACATGACCAAGTTCCATTCAGATGAATACATTCGTTTCTTGAAGAATATTCGTCCCGACAACATGCACGAGTTCAATAAACAAATGCAGAAATTCAACGTCGGTGAAGATTGCCCAATATTTGACGGTCTTTTTGAATTTTGCCAACTTTCCGCTGGAGGCTCCATAGCTGGCGCTGTCAAGTTGAACAAGAAACAGGCAGACATTGCTATTAATTGGGGTGGTGGTCTCCATCACGCTAAAAAGTCTGAAGCTTCCGGTTTCTGTTATGTTAACGATATTGTCCTTGCCATATTGGAGCTCTTAAAGTATCATCAGAGAGTCTTGTATGTCGATATTGACATTCATCATGGCGACGGTGTGGAGGAGGCCTTCTACACAACAGATCGTGTCATGACACTAAGCTTCCACAAATACGGAGAATACTTTCCTGGCACCGGAGATATTAAAGATATCGGTGCTGGCAAGGGGAAGAATTATGCACTCAACTGTCCCCTTCGTGATGGCATGGATGATGAGTCATTTGAGCACCTGTTCAAGCCGATTGTCACCAAAGTTATTGAATCATTCCGTCCGAATGCATTGATTATGCAATGTGGGGCTGATTCCCTCACCGGAGATAGACTTGGCTGCTTCAATCTCAGCACTAGAGGCCACGGGAAGTGTGTAGACTTTGTGAGAACGTTGAATATTCCCATGTTAGTGCTTGGTGGTGGCGGTTACGTCATTCGTAATGTATCTCGCACCTGGACTTACGAGACTTCGATTTGCCTTGGCACTGAAATCCCCAACGATCTACCTTACAATGACTACTATGAGTACTTTGGACCAGACTTCAAGTTGCACTTAACTCCGAGTAACATGACCAATCAGAATACGCCAGAGTATCTTGAGAAGATTAAGACAGTCATCTTTGAAAATCTCAGAATGCTTCCGTGTAGTCCCAACGTACAAATGACTGACATTCCAGAGGATTCTATGAAGCTGGATGAACAG
This sequence comes from Gyrodactylus salaris, assembly GCA_000715275.1. Taxonomy (NCBI): domain Eukaryota; kingdom Metazoa; phylum Platyhelminthes; class Monogenea; order Gyrodactylidea; family Gyrodactylidae; genus Gyrodactylus; species Gyrodactylus salaris. Next base: position 5,285 of record JJOG01005563.1, read on the forward strand.
GAAGCTGTTGAGAAGGACCAACAAAACCCGGATAAGCGGTTCAGCATCATGGCTAGTGACAAACTAGTTGTTGCAGAGAATGATTTCCACGACGGTACCGACGCTGAAAAGATGAGAAATGGCTCTTCCAACATCAACTCGTTCAAGTATTCTAAAAAACCAAAGAGTGATGAAGTTAAAAAACCGGTTGAAGCAATGGACACTACAGTTGGGGCCGGCGATGTTAAAGTTTTGGCACCTATGGAGGAGACGAATGAGGAAAGTCTCACCAAGGAAAAGTCCCCTGAAGAACAACAACAATAAAATGGCATTTTTATGAAGAAATAATTCTGGAAAACTTTTTATAATTGAGTCTGTAAATTGTTCTTAATATATATTATTATTTTCAACGTTAAAGCATTTAATGGACTAGAATAAACCAATAAAAAAGATGTCATTTTAGGCAATTGCTGCAGAACAAAACGCATATTTCATATATTTAAACTCTCTTTAAATAGACAGAAATTGTAATAATGAAAGTTTACACTCAATGTTTATCTCAAACTGAATAAGGGCTTATCCGAACCTTGTCCAGCCTCTCCGGAAGCTGGATTATTAGTATTCTCTTGACATCTCATGACATCTGGCAAATCTGGTGGGGTTGAATAGCTCTTGATTTCAAGCTGCTCAAATTGTTGAGTGCCTATAATTAACGGGATTGTAAATGAGAAAAATAATGGAAAAAGAACTGATCTAAACTAACTAGGGTCTCTTATGCAAAGGCCGAGCATGCTGGGATTGTGCGCTTTCGAAGTTTGACTGGTTATACAAAGTTGACTCAAGGTATTGGAATCTTGGACTTCTGTTTTATCTTTAAACAGCTTTTGATCGGCAACTGGAAACTTTAAAATGTCTTCGATGGTTCTTTTAACTTCGGCAACTGTTGCGCTCTCCTTAGTGCTCAAGTAAACTGTGTTATTCTTTCGTCTAACAGTTATGAATACGTCCTGAAGGTTAAGAAATATAGATTTACCATTTTCTGTTTCAATTAATTTGATTAATATCAACAAACAAATTTACCAAGTTCATACTATATGTTTGAAAAATTCACGGTGTGATTTTTAAATTTAAACATGGAAATCCAACTGTGTAGGATTCAACATTGATTCACACTTTTTCATATTAGTTCTTATAGAATGAAACTTATTTTCATTTTTTAAATTTCCATATTTTTAAACTGTAAATTTCACAGTGTAAAATAATTTTTCTTTTCGATTCTTAAGAAACTTAAAGAATCAAATATGTTTTGCTTTTTATCTACAACAAGAGATAATTATAACACAATCCTGGGATCAGTAAGATGTGAATTTAAAAAAAGTTTCTCCTAAAATTCAAAATCATTCATACACAATTGGTTAATAAACATTTGTTTCTCCCCATTCAACCATCACGTTCAACGAGAAAATGTGTTTTATTTTCCTCTCAATAAGCGAATAAGATCACCTTGATAATTTATTCCCCGTTGTTTATCCATATTGTAGGTGAATTCCAACATTTTCCCTGCTTATCCTCGTACAATAACTTTGTTTTCCATCTATAAAAAGCATTTATTTACTTGAACTAAATATATCGAATCAATAAAGCCTTCGTTATCCATCAGCAGTACACTAGGTGATGAAGAAAGTTTTGTGATTCAATTAGGAATATGACAAAAAACTAACACAAGTTTCCGATTAGGAAAATTTCAACTTTAACGTTGGATTTTTTTGGAATGACGTGTAACAATTAAAACAAAAATCGACAAAATATCTAAAGAAATATTAAGGTAGATTAAAATCCTTTTATTTGCTAATGGCTTAATATGTGGGCTGAATGTATAATACAATTGGCGAAAAAGTATTGTGGTGATAACAGAAATCGATTCCTTTATTTGACAGGGGAATGATTAGCATGTGATGGCCACATTTACTATCTCTTTCACTCTAAGTACGATTAAATGTCAATTTTAATATAGACTTTACGCAAGAAAATCTATAATCTTTTCTTACCTAAACGAAATGTAATTGTTTACTTTAAGAAACTTCAAAATCTTACGACGATAGGTTCACTAAAATGATACTTTAAAGTTGATTTGATTTTTCCATTCATTGACAAGGTCTGCGAGAAAGGTGCAAATGCGCTCTCAAACTCAAAACTTTTATCAAGAAAATGCGATTTTTTTTAAAATATGGTGTTTTGCATATAAGAAGAAATTTTCGAATTTGTTGCTTGAAAATAAATCTTTTTAGTTTTTTTTTCTGATAAAAATTGTTTATCAATGAGATTATTTAAACCTAGTTATTCATTCTAATCAGTTCAATATGCTTCTTGGTTCTTATTTTATACAAAATTCTACATAATTAGACTCAGACCTCAACTCTGCATACAGGTCAACCATGGTCAGTGCACTCCCTGGAGACTAGATGACCGAATTGAAAGTTTCTTTTTATCATATTTATTCTGCGTTATTGCCAACTTGGAATAATTCCCAATTTTAAATTTTCATTGAGAACGAAATTTCAATTTTTTTACTCTATAAACTTATGAATACTTTCCAAAGTTAGGCTGACTTGTTTCGCTATTTTTAAAATAATTTTTGAGCGTAAGATTGGCCAAACATGCTTTTGGTCCGAGCTATTCACTAGATTAAACCAATTCTCTTCTAAATTGTATTCTTGTTATTGACAAGTGATTTTTGAATCTCGATAGCATTTTTACAAAGAGAGAAAAATTGATTTCTGCAATTAGAGATTAACTGTCTTTAGGGGAGAGGGGAGAGAAAGATGTAATATATTTCACAGATGGATAGAGGAGGAAACCAGAGAGATTGATACTAGAGATGGGTTGATTTTGTAGAGGTAATAGAAGAATTAATCAGAGCTACATTAATACAAACCCCTCAATCTCTCCCTCTCACTGGATGAATGATCTGAAATGGTATCAAAATGAAAATACTACAAGATTACCAGCCATCTGAGTGTGCAAAAGTATTGGGTAAAGAAGAGATTCTTCTGTGTGCAGAGAGAGAGAGAGAAGAGGAAGATGAACGTGTGGGCGTATGTGTAATTTGAAAAGAGACTTTTGATTGGCTCTACAATGCAATAGGTGAAGAATATCACTCTCTTTTCGAAAGCATATTGTTTCATCTATATTGCATGTTGTATGTTGAAGAGTGCTAACAGAATTCCTGGTATTATCAAAAGAAGACTCAATAAAGGATGTACATTCACAACTGGATACATTTACAACAGTGGTGAGTATTGATCTCTTCTATTTGATCTAATATATTACCAAAGACTAGAATATTCACTCTCTATTAATATCAAGGCGACAGAGGTATACTTGACATGCTATTTGCATCTCAAACAGAAAGATGGACATTTTGGTTCTGTATTTCTCGAATTGACTAATTTTGAAAAAAAATCAGGGATCAGATAACTCTTTTTATTTTGACCCAAGAAATTGAGTTTTTGCTGTGCATGAAAAATCAGCAAGTTTTTGGAAATCACTAGTCTGATGATTTTAATAAGAAATTTTTTGTTTAAATAAATCCAAAGGTATTTTTTGCTAAATCTTTTAAAATCAAGATATTTAAAGTTTTACTTTAAGCACGTCACGTGCTCAAGTATTGTTGATAATTGAGACTAGAGAATCTACAGATATCAAACATGTGAATGAAAGTATGATTTAAGGATGCTTTTTCAATGTCTGCTCTGATCTGAGAAAAAACTTTTCTGGGGCTGGCATTCAACTCAAGTTGACATCAAACTGAAAACGTAATTTTTTGAAGAATGATAAAGCATGATCGAATGTGAAACACACCCATTTTCTGGATGATAATTCAACTTGGCCTAAGAACTACGGGGGTTTATTTCACCTGAAATTAATTAACAAGAAAAATTATACATCTTTTAGAAAACCTAACAAGATCATGGAAAGAGATAGCGAAAATTTATGATCTACATGTTTTTAAGGAAAACTTTACGATGATGAAATAGTGATCATTTTTAGTGTTGTTCATGTTTGAGGTTTTTTTCTCTCTAGCCTTAAAGATGGGTTGATAATAAATAACTGTTGATTGTAATCAATACTTTGATCACATGGTATTAGACAATCTTTATAATTTTATAAGAAACTCACACATGTTACAGGATAAATAAGCTTCCTCCTCTGCAATATATCGAACCTGAGATACCAGATTTGGCTAAGAGGCTTCTCATTTTCTAAAAAAACGTCCAATTTCCTGTACCAAAATAACATATTTGAAATTTACAGTTTTTTCAATAGAAAATAACTTGTTGTTTTGAAGAAGCTTCATAAGAGATTTCTCTCAAGAATCATCATGACAAGCTTCGGCGTGGACTATACCAGTCAATACCGTCGGAATGAAGAGCGCAAGAACCTTCAGACGATGAAGCAAGCCCCAGAGAACATCTACAATCGATACACAGACTGGTGCTCTTCCGTGTTGCCCGCAGACGCCTCGATATGCACGGTACCGCCCAAGAGGCCGCAGTTTATGACGCAAAAGAATCTCATGTTGACTCAAAAGATAAATAATGAAATCAAGGCCAAGCATCGAATGAGCCAAAACGCAGAGCCGATCCTAGCGGTACAGCCAGGCCCGACCCATCATCCAGGTGGACCGCCGGAAATCTATCGCCGGCCTCCGCATTCTGATATGATCCAAAGGAGGTGAGTAATTGAAAACAAAGGTTTCTTTTTGAAAAATTTGAAAAAATTTCTTAGAAATGAAAATATCCGCGAGAACGAATATTTCAAAGAACTCAATAATCCAAACAATACGACAAGTTCCTTGAATCGTCGAAAGAATCGCATGGCCAAGTGCCAGTCGATGAATGTGGGCCAAGGCTACAGTTACCAGACAAACGCTCAGACGACCAATGCACACAGTTCCTACTTGAATCCAAATCAATATCATCAAAATCTACGATCTGTTAGCAATGACAGAGTGGCCGAAAGGACCGAGTTTCCCCTGCAAGTTTTAAAGGTTAGAATAGTTTATCCAACTTGAAGAATCTTTTTAACAAAAGTTCAAATCTCGATTCAGGTCCCTTCGTATTTGAATGAGGACGCTTTGATTAGCACAAATAATGAAAATGGACATTTTAGAGAGAATCAAAGATCTTGTAAGTTTTATCTCGATATGTTTTTTATAAATAGTGGGCCTATAGAAATCTATCATTGGTTCAGATAACTACCAGCCATACGATCAAACATCAAAGCACTACTATGCTGATCCCCAAAATATATCCCAATGGGCAGATAATGGCCGTTATGAAATTGAAAACAACAATAACACTTTATATACAAATTCACCGATAAACTCTGATGAAATCATTTATGAATTTCAAAATGACTACCAAGCGAAAGGCCAGAGTAATAACCATCAACAAACTCAAAATCTACCAGTCATCAACTTTTTGCAAGATTCAAGTGAGAATATATTGCCTAAAAATGTTGAAAGTTGTTGAATAACGTTCTTTCCAGATCAGCCTCCCTACGTTGCAATAGTCGCGCCTGATCTGAACAGTCTTCAGAACCTTTTGGCAAAGAACTTTAACGGAGCCAATTATCATATCATCGCCCCGCAGACGACGGATTTCAATCAATTAGGCGGCAAACTAAACATTGACAACCACAGCTTCAAGGCAGGCTCGACGCCGCCCTCTTTTCAAAAGTACGTCCAGAAGAAGTCCCCCAACTATTACGAGATCATTGACCCTGTTCACTCGATCCACAACAACGATGTGATCCAGCCAATGTCAATCGAGCGGCTAAGAGCGAAGGTGATACCGAAAAATCTGTTTCCCAAGCCTTTTTCATTCCAACCGGAGGTGTGCAAGGCGAAGCCAGCTACGCATCAGAATCGCCATCAAATGGAAAAAGGGGACTTAATGAATACGGAGCACGATCAAGCCCCACAAGCGGTGATAACTAGAAGGACGAGAAAGTTGCAGCATTCGTTCACGTCAGAGCCATTACAACAAGAGATTAAAGTCTTGAAGCATCAAAACTTTAGAGAACCAAAGAGAATAGATCGAAATGCGTTTATTAACACCATCAATCCGACAAAAGCAGAAAATAAATCCAGCATCAAGGATAGAGAGGCCATTTTGAATAATCAAAATAGCTCTGATAGTAAGTCTCGACTAGATATCGTGTTGTTCGATAAATTTTTCGATTAGGAGTAGAATAGTAGTTAGTCATACGCAAATGATTCAGAGGGCAGAGAATAGTCATACGCACGAAAATAACAAAAAATCATTATGTATTTCTAACAAAAGAAGACAAGATGCAGGCAAATTTGGTCAAGCCAACAGAGAACGACCTCAAGAACCAGGTGCGTCTGTTGCGCAGAGCCAAGACGGTCAACCACGGCAGTGAAGTAAATAACATCGAAAACAGTAAAGAGAAAGGCGACCGCAGCATCGTCTCAGTTGCGGAACGCGCGAAAATGTGGAGCAACGAAAAGTCCGAAGCCCACCGTCGGATGTCACAGGGCGCGAATGCGCAGAGGAACTACCACGTTCACGATTTCGACTTTGATGATAATGAAATCGGAGATGAGAACCCCATGAGTGTCGAGGACAGAATACGCCTTCTAGAACTACACAAGAAGAATATTGAAACCCCGAAGAAGAAGAACCCCTTCGACCCTAATGAGATTTTCCTTCAAAGTTCTGCGTCTAATGAGACCGCTAGGAAATTCGAAAGGAGCAGTTCTTATGAGAAGCAAGATTTGAAGAAGATGTGAGTTGTGTCTGGGATATTTCATACAGAGGTCTCATGACTCTATTTTTTAGGGATGCACCTTTAAAGTTATCTAATTACTGCCGTGTATAATTATACAAGAATGTTTAATAATTTTTAGAGACGATAAATTATTTAATTTCTCAATGAAAAATTATCGTAAGATTTATAATTTACAACGACAGATCTTAAGTTATTGTGTCCAATTATTGGGTGGATGATAACGTCAAATTTAGCCTGAATAAATGATTCCTCAAAGATATCATGCTTTCCTAAAACAATGTCAAACGTTCATTTGTGGTTATCAGAAATATTGGGCAACTCACAGTTAATTGGAGGCTTTTAACAATTTCTCTGACATGATCTAAGATTAGGTAATTATTCATAATAATCTCTAATTTAATGATTTTCAGTAACTCACACTGTATCGTCTAAAGTAAGGATTCTCTAATTTTTGTTTTAATTTCATTATCCAAGTTCACAAATGAATCATGCGGGGCTAGAAAGATTTATTAAATGCAATTAATTCAAAGAAATAGCACGCTTGATGGAAATCTAGTCTTGAATAATGATTGAAAAATTATATGAGAAAATCTTTGCAAAATGGGAACTTTTAATTTTAATAGAACACACTTTAAGACGAGCGTAGACATGAATAGGGGGGGTGGGTACATGCAAAGTATTGAGACAAGAGGGTTTCTCTCTGCCTCTCTGTGGAAGAACAAAAGCTTTGAAATAAACAAAAGGATACTTATTGAGAAAAAAGTATGTGTAATTTTTCAAGAATATTTCCCCTTATCGGTAACCTGCATCTGATATATCTTGCAATAGGTATTATTATTATTATGCAAATGAAATTAAAACAGTCGGGAATATAATTTGATCTCAATTCCTACCATGGACTCTTCAATGTTTTCCGAAAGTACTTTTTTATGAGGGATTCTCTCTTATCTACCGGGTTGAAAGCAAAGTGATTATTCAAAGATACAAGGAAGTATATATTTATGATATTTTGGAATGACAATGACAGGTGGATATTTCTCTAGGAACCCTTGAAAGAAGATGCGTGGGAAGATGTAACAGTGTAATGTTTAACTTAAATCCCCAGCATTCTTTTGTGATAGATCACAATAAAATAAAGGTCATCTTGACTAGGTTCGATATTTTACATTCAAACCTGTTTAGGTCAAGTTAGAGATGTAAAAAAGGATTGAAACCCTCAACTAGAAAGCTATTTTAGAATAAAAACTAATTGAGGATTTTCATGCTTATAAAAAAGGTTTAAAGCCAGACAATACAAGGCTGGGCAAGAAAGTTAATTTAGCCTCGTGTACTGAACATTAATTACTAAAGAAAATCTCATTCAAATTCCTCATAGAATGACCAACACAAAAGTGAGCGTGGGACAAGTAAAGACAGTCTCAAAGCCCTACATAAGTCAGCCATATTCGATTAACAAGGCGGCATATCTCAATAGAGACGTTAGCAATAGTGAGAATCCGACAGTTTCAAGGCACGCTAGAAGAAAGACACAACCCATCACTCTTGAGGATCTCGAAAAGGCCAATCAATACATGTTGGATGGTAATGAGAGTGATATATTTGGTGAGACACTTTTAAGCCAATCAGATATAAGCCAATCAAAATAATTAAAATACCTAGCCCAGTGTCTGATTGGATAAAACCATTTTTTCTAACAAGAACCATATAACGATCGTATTTTAGATGCAATAAGTACATCGGCGCAGCCAGAGGGGAGTGAAATCTTCAGTTTTGATAATGAATCCGAGTATTGATGGAAAACACAAGAAGCTGGTTATACGATAAAAAGAAATGAAGTCATTTTTAAACTTGTAATAATTTTAAAAGATGTGAAATTCATCAATTGTAATTTTCAAGAGACTCTTCCAATTAAAAACAACTTTAAACTCCGTCTCCAAGGCAGAATCAATACATGAAAATGTGCACAGAAAAGAATGGTGTGCAAGAAAAAGTATAATGATGTACCTTGTGTAATTTTGTGTTTTTTCAAAAAAAAAATACTTATATTTTTCTATGTAATACGTATATAATGAACGTGGTAATTTTGTGTAATTTTGGCAAAATGTTATGCCAATTTATGGATAATAGAAGATTTAAGAAAGAAAGTTTCATCTTGATTTTGAAACCACCCTGAACTATTAGACAAGATAAAATCCTCAACCAGTTAGCATATTCCGGCTTTTAATATAGAAATAGCATGCATACAACGACAAGGTATTACTTTAAAACAACACCTCAACAGAAAGCAAAAGATACACAGATTTCGTTTAAAAAGTCATCATATTTTAGATAATATCATTTCAATTTCATTTCAATATAAGTAGGAAACAAAAAGTCAATAAAATTCGAACATTGGTATAAAACAGTCCTAAGGAATGCAGAAAAGGGGGGCACTGTACACTTTTTTGGGTGAATTAGAGAGCTGCAAAGACCAGCTTTTCATCCCCACGAGTGAACCTATCCACCAGGAGAAAGGAGGGGTCGTTAAAGTTGATAAATTCCTTTGAGTCAGCAATGTTATTCTGGATCATACGCTGGACCTGTTGCTCGTGGGATGAGCGAATGTTGAGCTTTGCATTGTCATTAGAGTGAGGCAGATTGCTTTGCTGAATTGAGTTATCTTTGAGGTTGAGCGATGCCTTGGCGATGGAGTTGTTCATCTCCAGGGATTTCTGGTTCACGAATATCGGCTTCACGTCGAGACCCCGCTGGGTTAGAGGCGATTGCGGGACGAGGAAGCGGAAGTTGCCCTGCATGTTGTTGATGGCAGTGGGATTCTGCATGGCCGCTGGTTGCTGGGAGTTTTGGAAGAGTGGCACAAATTGGATTTGGCTACCGTTTATACCTAGAATTTGGTTTTCTCTTTAGGTCTGGTAACAAGGGGATAGAGAGGACTGACTCTGGAGACTTGTAGGGCTCTACTAAACCTGGCCACGTGACCCTTATCGCCATTAGCGAAAGAATAAATATATTCTTCCCATGTTAAAGACTCGAAAGTTGAAAGAAAAACGTATTCTTGAGTGGGTAAAAAGCAAACCATTGTCTGGAAGAATAAAAAGAATCTTAAATTCATATTGGTTATCGGACTAACTTTGCTGAGTGAAATACATTTGCTGCTGATTGGCGTTGGCGCCCTTTTGTAGTGGATTAGTGTGAAGTATCTTCTGGCCATTGGGCAGCTGAATAATGCCAGTCTGCTGGTGGTCCTGGCCGTTGAAGGGAGGCGACGTCGTCATTAGTTGGGCGTTGGCAGAGTTCAGGCCGAATAGGTTCGATTGTGCCTGATTCGCTATTGGATAGGCGAGGGAAATGTTCGGGGTCATTCCGTTGAAAGGCATGCCATTTTGGTATTGAATGTAGGGATTGAAATGTACGGCTAGAGATGAAAATTAGGGTCGTAATAATCTGATTGGCTATAACACATGTTTAACTACGCAATGTTTCTTGCTCATGACAAACGACTTGCAAGGATGAAATGTGATGAGAGAGTGTACTTTTCTTTACAGTATTCTCTTACCTCGAGAGGTAAATAGATGGGAATTAAACTACGCTTCTCTGTGTGATGATAAACATTTCAATTTATAATTTTATTTAAAATCCCCAACATCTTCAATAATCTACCTTGTACTATTGAAATAAGTTGTTTTAAATTATTGTTGCGACTTAAATTTCTGATTTCCAATTAGTTTGAATCTAAAATAGATTGCTGAGATACACATCTTCGCTGTGGTGACCAAAAAAATATTTTAGAAAAAGGTCTTTAAACAGAAACTATTGTCTATTCATTTAGAGATTAATTCAAGGTTTTTACTGCAAAGGGCGATAACATTTTAATAAATCCCGATACGTGATTCACTTAACGTGAATCTGCAAGAGTATAATAAAAATCACATTTTTACTTTCAAGTAGTGACGTTATACATTTGTAGAAATAACTTTAAAATATAGTAATATTATTACAATGTAATAACCCTGTACTTTACTTTTTTGAAATTGATGAAAAGGGCCACACAATGTCCTATTTTCTTAATCAGAGTGCTCAAAAAGTTGATCAAAAATGTCTTGAACGCAATAGTTTCTATCAAATGTCTTGAAAATAATTTCTGCATTAGCTATGTATTTTTTACAGTTTCGAAAATGTTCACTTTAAGTATGATTTTGTGAATCAAACATCCCATTTTATGGTCGATTTTGTAAAGATTTCAATTTTCAAATCCAATTCTTGCAAATAATTATTTTCAGTTATTTCCTGAAGCCTGAAAATTGTTCATACCTCTTTCTTTGAAGAATAACGTTGCAAGACATATGAATAGATTTACTATTTAAGGAGTCTCTGAAAATAAAAAGCCAGACGACAAAAATTTTCTTCAAAAATTTAATTTAATAGTTTTAAAAAATCATGGACATTTTAATATAAAACCTTTTTCTTAAAATGCAAGCGAGAGGTAGGTAAGGTCAAAGGCAGGCTAAACTAATTTCTCTATGTGTAATAAAAACATACAGGTATCGAGTATGAAATTATAAACGATGTCATTATTTTTGGTACCTAAAATCAAAAATTTTAACCTGGACTTTTTATTTCGAAATTTCTTGAAAAAGCTTTAGAAATGCATCGAATATGTGTAGCCCTACTGATGACTCATTGGTAGCTATTTTCGAGGTATATTTATGGGAAGACCATGCATTTTCTTAAACAAAAAGTTAAATGTATATTGATTTTAGTTTTAATCCGCGATTAAATCAAGATTAAATGAGTTTTCTGGATTTTATCGAATGGGATTCTCAGGTAAATTCATTCAACGTATAAAAGATAATGAAATAGAGCATATTATGGGCAAAATTTTCGCCATTTTTCGATATCAACACTCAAGAACTCATAAAGGACTCACTATTATTTTGGTTCTTCCCTTTCCCCTCACCCTTGAAGACTTTATTCGGGGATGGAGCGTGTATTTCTTGGGATTTCTTAATGATCGCCTCCGGGCTAAGATTCGAATTCATAACCGTATTCAATCGCATCAATAGTGGCGACGATGGTACCTCGGTCGCCTTCTTTGATAGGACAGCATCGGCGACTGGAAGAAAAGATGAATTTTAGATCGTGGTCTACTTTTGAAACATTAGAGGGTAAGTTCTGTATTTGGACCACTAACGCGTCTTTGGATCCTCATAAGCATCGAGAATCTTATTGTCAACCAAATTCCTAATCTCAGCTTCACTAGGAACAATTCCTTCATTATCGACCATTAGGGCGGCTAGGGACTTGCGCTTTCGTCTCCTCTCCGCCTTACGGACACTCTTGGGGTCTGGCGTGGTCACTCTAAACTCCGTGTAGTCGGTAAAGATAATCTCCGCATCTGGCAGTTCCCTGAGGTCCCCTCTAAGGAAGTCCCTCAGCTTCTTCAGGCCAGCGAAGAAAGGCAACTTATCCTCAGTTCTCGGCAATTGGGCGCATCTGGCACTGGAGGATGGCATTACAAAGATTATTGTCTCTGTGCCATCTAACTTATTCGGCTGTTTGCCCATGTAAAAGTTCTTGTTGCCCAGGTAGGCCTCGTATATTCCTTTGCCGTTGAATGCGGCAATTTTTGGCCTGTACCTTTTGAGTTTTTCGATGAGTATGGCTGACCCTTGTCGCATTTCACCGCGTGTGAGTTCTTGGGCCCCTTTAAGGGGACGCGTGCAAATGTTGGTGAATCCTATGCCGTGGTCTAGCAATTTACCATCATCGTTGCATGTTGCTTCGAAAGGGATCAACCCAGAAATGTAGAGACAGGTCCCTATTTATTAAAATTAATTATTAGGACGGTTGTAATAGAACAATTTTGTGAATCAAAACTTACATAAATGATTCCCAGGACCAGAGTAATGATGAGACGAGTCTCCGTTAACAAGCTGTGAGTTAATGCCAACAAAGACAATATCTAGATTTTCCTTCAAATGATCTGGAGGACAATTGCGAGGTTGATCACTGCCTGCTGACTCTTCAAACGCTGAAACATTGTCAATAGACTCACTGAGAAGAAGAACATTAGGTAAATGATGATTTACTTTAACTGGGAACCAGAGTATACCGTGTCATTACATTCATCCAACGACGTAGTATTTGTTGGAGATTTACTAGGAATTCATTATTGATTTACTTACAGTTCAGTTAAGTCATTCATAAAATAGATTTTGAAATGCTGTCACGATTAAAAGCTTGAAATAAAACACACTAGGTTGTTTTGTCGATTGTGTCACACAATTTGTGTGACAAAATTACCATTTCAAATTTAAAGGGGAATTAACAAGGTGAATTTTTCAGTCAAGTCCTGAACTATAAGTCCTAATGTGTAGTGTAAGTGCAATAAGATTGTTACAAAAATGAAAAAGTTAGATTCCTTAAACAATATGTATTCTTTGTTTTTAAAATAAGTGTAGTTGTTAATGGAAATAACTTTTTTTAACAATCTGACAGATGTTATCTGTGTAAAAAATATATGTTGGATCTAATCTACTGGGTAGTAATCTCCTCAACTTGAGGGTTTTCAGCATATCCTTCAGCAGGCTGTTCGTTCTGCTGGGTCGTTTCCTTCACACAGTCTGCTGTATGGTCCGAATGCGGGTCAACCTCTTTAGAGGGATTGAAAGGGTGACTGTGTTGGTCCAGGGCAGTAAACTCAACAATAGAATATTTCTTCATGAGAAATGGTAAGTAATTTATTGTTCCATCTAGATCTAAAAGAAGTTTTAATAGAAAAATTATTATCAAAAATCTTAATTAGCTTTTAAAATTTATTCTTACACCTATAGATTAGAAAAAAAAATTTGAAAGCCCTTACAAAATTCCTTCAGAAGAAGAAGCATTTCTCTTATTAAGGATAGGAATAAAACCCAGTAGAATAGGTTGGACATTTTTCTCATCCGAGATGGGATTTGCCGCTGCTGAAAGACTGAAACTAACTTGGATATGGCATGTGAGTGACACAATGATCCTCAAGGTTGATATATCTCATTGGAGGCGTGGATTGAGCGTATGGAAGGGAAGTCAATTGGCATTGACTAATGAGAGCCTGGATTTCATTCGATGAAGGAAGAGTATTGTTTGGGTTTACTATTTCGGGTGTGAGCAAATGACCTTGATCAATCGACGGTATCATCATTGGCTGCTGATAGCTGATGACCATTTTTTCTAAAGATTATCGTTATTTTATTACTACAGTACACAGTATTCCCCTAACCTTTGTCATAAATAATCAAACCCTTCTGTCCCGTCTAACTCATCATGGTGTTATTTGTAATCTTCAAGTTATTGATCAACGAAAATAAAACTTGGGCATTTTTAAAATGAATTCCACCAATACTCAAGTATTGTCTGAATAAAGAAAATATTAATCAGATTTAGAAGAATAATTATTCTTTGATGAACCATGATTGGCGCATATTTTCTTCCACAAAATCGTGTACAAACATGTGTCTACTTCCGAGTAGTAGTATGCGTTTTTATTGAAATTATAGGAAGTAGATAAATAAAAATTTCGACAAGGAGATTTTGAAGATTTTCAATTTACAAGACAGAACATAAATTTGACTCCTTCATTGGATTCATCAGTAATGTGTGTAAAAGGTGGCCCCACGAGTTGTTTTAACACAAGAATATTTCAAGCGTTTTGTTGAATAATTAATGTAACTTACATGATGTAAGAGATTGAATTCAAGGAGTTATTTACACCTATTCATTGAATATTCTTCTATAGTATTAGTGTATGATAAAAATGTTTATTTGTTATAGGAACAGGCCTCATGCAATTTTGAGAAAACAAAGCAAGAAAAACAATAACAGATATAGGTTAAATAAATAAGCCCCCCCCCCAACTCTTACTTCCTACCAAGATGCATTTCTACTCCAAGTACTGCATTAGAGTGACTCATAAAATTGAGATATCTGGGGCCTGATAGATAAGATAAAATAAATTAACATATGGGTGTGTTCGTTACTCACTCTTTTCTGGTTCCTCCTCTTCGGTAAAATTAACTTCAGGGTCCGAGTCACTGTCTGAGCGATAGCGCTTCCTAGAATTTGACTCATCAATGAACGTTCCATACGTCTGGGAGAGGTATTCGGCCACTAAGAGGGGGGAATCAATAATTGTGAAAAAAAACATAAAATCTAGAATCTCACAGTCTATGATGTCATTATAAGAATCTAAAAGTTCATTAGTGACCAATCCCTTGACTTCAGATTCATCGAAATGATTTCCATTTACATCGACGAGCAGCGTGGTCAAAGATTGAATTTTCCACAATCTTTCTATTTTCTTCCCCTTTGTTGAGGTGTCTTGAGTGCTAACTTCAAATTGTGCATAATCAGTAAAGACGACGTCTTCCTCTTCGATGTGGATAAGTTCCCCGTTCAAATAGTCTCGGAGAACTTTGAGACCTACGAAATAGTGGATCACGTAATCAGGGTCGGGGAGGCACGTCGATTTAGCTGGATTCGGAATGACGTAGACGAAAATGTTCAAGTCGGCCAGAAATGCAATGTCGTTTGGCTGCTTGCCCATGTTGTACTCCGTCTTCCCAGTAACCGCTTCGAAAATGCTCTTTGATGTAAAGACTACAATTTTGGGCTTATACTTTTTTAATTTCTTGTACAAAAATTCTGCTATTCTGTTTGAGCAAGTCTTTATAGTGAGTTTAAACCGGCGTGGGGATATATCGAGGAGGCCAATTCCGTAGCTTAAAAGTTGATGGTCTTC
Source organism: Gyrodactylus salaris (assembly GCA_000715275.1). NCBI lineage: Eukaryota > Metazoa > Platyhelminthes > Monogenea > Gyrodactylidea > Gyrodactylidae > Gyrodactylus > Gyrodactylus salaris. The sequence goes on from JJOG01005563.1 coordinate 20,859, forward strand.
TTCGAATGAGATCTCTTCAGTAACTAAGCCTGATTCATGAATACAGGACCCTAAAAACATGTCCAATCAGTTTATTTTAAAGTAAAATGGGAGAGGAGACTTACAGAAATGATTCTTCATAGTTGAGAAATGATGTTCAGGATATTTAGTACGGCTAGGCATCGATCCGAGAAACAGAATATCGAGACCTTCTTTAACATAGTCTGGTGGGTAAGATTTACTAGAAAATAACAAAGAAGATCTTACGAATGAGAAGAGTCCTTTTTGTCATCTTTTCTAAAGGATACTTTCTTTTTAGAAGGCATGAGTTTGGTTGGCCTTTTGTGGGAGAGAGAATTTTACTCCGACAGTTAATCGAAAAGGTAATTTGATTTAATTTATGCTAATAAAACAAAACTAGTGTTAGAAATTTTAAATATTAGTATTTTAATAATCGTTTGAATGGCACATATTTGTATTCAAACATTAAAAGAGATAATTATTTTGCCTTAAGAGCTCATTCTTGAAGCTCCAACTTTTCCTTTTTTATTCATACATATTTATTTATTCTTTTCGATTTGAATACGTCGACTGTGTTATTTAATAGAAGCTTGACGTTTTGAGAAAAATTCTCTTGACATATTTCGTCTTCCAGTCTTTGGGCAATCTGATTCACATTTTCATTGAGTTTTTCCATAGAATTCCAACTCACACCAGCTAGCAATTGGCTAGTCTCTTTTATTTTATTTTTGAAGTTGGTCACTTTTATCTTTGTCAAGGAACATTTGAGGAACTTTTGATATTCCTCAGTGAGTAGACTGAACTTCTCTCTCGTCTCTCTTTCGAAATCACAACTCAAAATTGTGGAAGAGAGAAAAAGAATCCAATACCTGATCAAGAGAGACATTAGTGACGTTTTAACTCAAAACTTGAGAAAAAAATGAGTTTATCGTAAGATGAGATTATTGCAACAATCGAGCAAAACCGATTTAAAGCAGCAATCAACTTACAAAATGTATAGTTAGATTCTAACTGTTAAACTGATACATTAGTCTTGTGTATATATTATCTTGTTGATTGAGCAAAATTTGTTCGATGTAATAGAACTGACCAACAGTTACTGTTGTGTCGGAAGCTTTACTTTGAATCAAAAGAATCGTGAAATGCACGAAATTCAATGTGGCTGAAGAGGAAATAAAAATTACACATTGGATCTAGAATTAAATTTTAGAGAATATTTTCATTACAGTACACAGTTTTATCATCTCAAATTCAACTGATTCATAATTACCAATAAACTAAAAACACGAGAATAATGAGGAAGATGAGAGAGTATTAGTAACTAGAAGAGAGATTATCTCTGAGAGAATAATTTGAACATACAACCATTCAATTTTCAAATCCAAGATACTAATTTGAGAAAAACAAGCTCAAATTCTTAGAACTTAGAATTTCTAACAAAAATTTAGGTTCTAATGTGTTGATGATTCAAATTTACGAAATTTAGATAATGTGATGGTGAGAATGTAAGATGGTGAGTTTACTATGATTACACCGAGAAGCTCTTGATTTTAATGAAGAATAAAAGCTTAATGCTTATGAGTAAAATGAAACTAAAGCATATTTTCTATTAAGGTCATCATTGCCACTTCTAACTTTGCTCGTGTACCTTATTGTTTGGCTGATAACTCATCTGGATATGGGCAACTTTCCTTTGCTATCAAGCCATAGTTGATGCGTACAATGGCAATTCCGTTTATCGCTCCTCTTCAAAACTGTGTCGACTCTCTCTAGAGTATATTTATTATGAAAATATTTGTCATAATAAAAATTTATTCAAATAAAAAAAATTCTATTTTACTCCTTCTAATACATGAATATGTGATCTGTTTTCTGCTGAAAGAGTATCATCTTTTGGCGAAAATGAGCAGTGTAGCCATTTCTTGTCAAAATTCAAATTATCTCTATCCATAGTTCCATAAATCTTGTTGAGTCTCTTGGTTGTTTTGATCTCTCTCGGCCTATCTGCACCTTCATGCTTCACACTAGAGTTAAAGCAAAATTTAGAAATCTCCCCAAAAATATTTAAATACATAAAACTCTTCTATTTGCGCGAATTTTAAGTACTTGTTCTTTTATGGAACGCTCTCAATTTAGCGACTCACTTGGAAAATGAATCAATCGGATCTGAAAATGAGTGGCTCTTCATACACAAGTCGTGGATGGGAGTCTCATTATCCAGAGTGTTTATGACTTTGAAGGAATCGTCATAAGACCCAGTGGCTATAAATCTATTTAATAAAAAAAAGTGATTATTTATCAATAAACTTTTGCTCATAGTTAATTTGAGAGAGGTTTACAACCATTTATAAATTCATAAATTTTCATTTTCTTTGTTTTAATCGTCATATTGCATGGAACTACTTTTCAGTAGTCACTTCAATTTTTACACGTGTTTTAATGATTTAAAATTTGAAGTGACTACAGTAGTCTACTGTCAGTAGATAAATGGTTAACTACACCTCAATAATTTACTCACTTATTATTGTAGGAGAGGGCCATCTTGAATCTATCAAACCCTCCAGTGTCATAATCGAACAGGCTCGACAAGTGACATTTAATCTGAGGATGTATTTCAAACGTCTTTATCGGCTTGGTCGGCATATTTAAATCGAAAACTAGAATAAATGGAGATCAGCTTGAACCTTTAAAGTGTCACTCGAATCAAAAAGATAAAATTCTTTCTGGCAGCCTTCAAAATAGAATTCAATTTTTGAATTGGTGCGCAGAAATTCAGCACATGTTATCTCTCTCGAAGGATAGTAAAAAGTGTAATTTGTTTAAAATTTCACACTAGACTCATCATAACTCTTCATTTAGCAATTCATTTCAAAGCTGACATTTTGAACGTTTTTCATTGGCTTGTTTAATCTATCTCCATTAGAAAAGAAACGTTTTAAATTAAAATGCGGGAATAAATGTAAAAATCTACAACTGTTTACTGCGTAAGAGTAAATTATGTAAGTATACCATAAAATTTTCCATCAAATTCACAGCTCAAGACTTGCAGAGAGACTCCAGAGAAAAGATTAGAGAAGAAATTACAGGATAATTTTGTCTTGAAAGAAACATTAGATATCCCGTGATGTAATACACCAGAATCATACGGAAGACGTATCTCGATTAACAATTAACGATCCATTCACATGACATACGGTGATAAACCTGAAAAACAGTTTTCCTATCATTTACGAATTCAAATTGTTACATCTTCTAGACCAAGATTTAATTGCAAGCCTTGAAACTATTTTTAGATATTTTAGAAAAGGTCGTAGGCTGTACATTGAAACCTGTGCAAAACCCTGTAAAATACGAAAAACGAGGTTATAACCATGGCGACTAGAAAATGATGTTTCGAATATTAAGGCGAGAGTGGAGAATAAAGAATATTCCAGGAATATATTTGTAAACTAGGAATAAAAAGAAAGCCTGATCCGAAAAATAGATCCTTGATGATAAATCTTGATAAAATTGTAACAAAGACCTCTCTTTTCATCTAACAAGCCCTTAGAAGCTCAAGTTTCAAATATTTTTAGGTAATTCTTACTCTTTGTATTGAGAGTGGATTAAAATATTTTCAATGTTATTTTTGAGCAGGTCCCAAAATTGTTCTACTTTTAAGTAGAAATTTCAACAAAAGCATATATAGAGAATTTTTTGTTTTACACTGCTAAACTTTACAATCCCAATTTAGTTTTTAGAGCAGCGGAGAATATCAAATTTCAATTTAAAAAAAGATTTAATGAAAAACTAATTTCAAGTAGGTAGTTTGGGTCGCAAGGAATTTCAGTTTTTAAAACTATAACTTTTAGATCAGGGCTGTCAGGTTGTTTCCTCAAGTGTGCACTTTTTTCATAGAAAATCTTAGCTGGCCCCAAATTTGCAAATCAAACTATAATTATTGTGTTACAATAAACAATCTCTGATATACTTGTCGTTTGAAAAAGGTTGGTAAAAGGGCTGATTTTCTTTGAAAAACTATCTGCACTTCGTTTTTCAATGAAGCCATGCTCTGTTTCTATTGGTCTATGACTAATGGCCAATATAATTTAATCTTGAAATAAATGAAATTTAGGCAACGAAATTCAAATGTGCAAATACTTGATCACAAGGGTGCAGATATTTGCACGCGTGCACATCATTCAGATGTCACGAGAAAAATTAAGTTAACTGAAAGGATGAGAAAAGAGCAGTTAGAGATTTAGAGAATAACTTTTGAATAGATTTTTTCTGAGTAGCAGAGTACAAAGATTAATCTTGAGCTGAATATCCATCTAAACATGAGCTAATCTCATTACATCTGAGTTACATCTTACTAGAAGGCTCATAACACTGACAAAAAGAGCGATGAGAAAGTTCGAACTACCAGCAACTAATGTTGGGCTTTCGAATGACATCACAACAATATTAGGTTTTTAAATTGCAGCTATTTGAAATTTGCGCGCGAAAATAATTTGAATTCTTAATTTTGAATTTTATTATGTTGTCTTTTAAGTTCGTTCGTTTATTTCATCTTCTGATTTCTAATTAAGATTTCGGCCACTTATTAAAACCGTGGGAAAATAATACACATCACATTCATTAATCAAAGTTTATAAAAAAACCTACTTGAGATAAATAATTCTCATCATTATTGAAATATTCCATGTCGAATCAAGTACTTTCTGACCTCAATTTTTGAGAGATAATGCTTAATCTCTTTAAAAAGCAGTATAATGCCACAAAAAGTGTCGAAGAGATATGCGATACTTTTGGAAAGGATTCTATCTGTGCGAGAGAAGTTCAAAAATGGTTCAAAAGATTTCGAAATGGTCAATATAGCCTCAAAGATCAGCCTCGATCGGGAAGGCCAAGATTAGTGATTGACGACCAGCTTAAAGAAATCTTAAATAAGGATGCGCGTAAATCTGTTAGAGAATTATCTGAGGAGCTTGGATGTTCAATTTACGCTACTTTTAAACACATCAAAAGGCTTGGATATGTCAACAGACTCGATTATTGGGTGCCTCATGAATTGAATGATCAACAAATGTTAAAAAGGTATTTATCTCGCACTTCTTTGCTCGAAAAACATCAGGAATGTTCATTTTTGAACAGAATTGTAACATGTGATAAAAAATGGATTCTTTCACGAATATAAATCGAAAAAGATCTCGGAAATTAAATTGAACCACCTCAATCAACATACCAAAAAAGATCTTGCTGTGTGTTTGGTGGGATCTGAAACTTACTTGATGAAGTTAACAAGAGAATCAAAGACTTACGGTCGGCTATGGCGAATAGAGGCAAAATAATTGTTCACCAAGACAATGCACGACCACATGTATCTTTGATGACTCGAAAAATAATATCTGACTTGAAATGGGAGACAATGGACCATCCACCGTATTCCCCAGACATTGCTTCATCAGATTACTACCTTTTCCTTCAAAATAATTTAATTTTAACTTCAAATTTTTAAGTTCTAAAATTAAAATTTTTTTTATCTGATTTGAGCAGTAAATATTATTCCAATAAAACAGACATTTCTCTATTTTTTTTGATAGAAAGTATTTCTATATTGAACCTCGGGAAAAATAGGTTGTACAATAGGGAAGTTTCTTTGCACATCTTTGAAGATGGAATTGAGGGACTCCCAATCGACGGAATAATAATAGTTGTAACAAGGG
>JJOG01005566.1:0-23300 GCA_000715275.1 Gyrodactylus salaris
CCATATCTGATCATGATAAGGTGTTCTTAGGTGTACGCGTTTCGTCTTCATTGAGACTCATCAGTAGCGAATATGTAGTCTTCTCACGCAAATTTCAATTCATCAATGAATTATTTTTGAGCTTTGTAGAAATGGACTATTTGGTCTTTTCGGAAACGAAATTATTATATCTGGATCAGTGGCTGGTGCATGCGAATCTACCAGTCGCGAGTTCGATTCCTCCCTTTGGCATACTGAAGAATCCAAATAAGGATGAAACGTATATGTCTGGTCAGTGATGAAATTCTCTTTATCTGTATTTGCTTTATCTAAATAGTCTTATTTCCATACAAACCCAAAAAAAATAATTTTAAAACTGCTCTAATTTTTACAAATTCTATCCCATCTAAGCGAGGTCTCTATTATTATACTTCACGTCGGTATTCATTGATATGCACAATAATTTAGGTTTTCTTTAACACTTAGAGCACCAAAAAAACCATACCCCTTCAAGGTCAATGGGGTAGTTTGTACCCCATGCATAATTTAAAGAGGAATTCTTATTAAATATTTATTTTTCATAGCAATTTTTACACAAACTGTACATATGAACACTGCATGAAGGCTTGTTACAGGAATCACATGCTTTTCTTGTTTTCTTGTCCGACTGAATGTAAAATTTACCCTAAATTTAAATTCATCTATCAGGGATTACAATAATAATAATGGGGATTGGCGACAAGACGTTTTGAGGAAGGGTTGATCATTCTCTTCTTTTGTTGTCTTTGAAAATTGTAAAGGGTGTAGGGGTATCGGTCTTCCCTTTGTCAACACATATTAATTCGCATACATAAAACCAACTCTACTCAGTCTCATTTATATTCGGTTGTTCGGAAAGAAATATCCTTTTTTTCTATACTAAATCTTTCATCAATAATAAAAATGGTTTATATCTGATTCAAAAGTATTCTTTTATCTACCAGTAAGATTTTTCATCCCTCTCATCCAAAATTCTGAGTTCTTTGAGCCAAAATATACTGCTAACCAAGTATCAACCTCCTATCTTGTTTCCTGTTGAGTACAATAAATCTCTGAGTTTATTTTTTGACAATTTCACATCAAATAATATTAGATTTCCCCCTTCAAATCCCACCAGAAACAGGTCATAACCTTGTTTTGGAACTTTTGGATCAGCCAGACTCTTCCAGATTTTGAATGCTGAAATCTCCTTTCCAGAATCTATTGAAAAATCGTTGAGTTTTGCGACGACATGTGAACTTGACGTTCGTTCTTAGAGTGGATTTTTAAAAAATTTGAACCAAAATAACATTATAACTCGAAAAATATCGCTTGACTTTTTACTTTTCATCTGGTAATTTTTAATGATGGAGATTATTTCATGGAACTTTTATAGCCTTATAATGTGGGGAAATGATTTTAGTTTGTGAAACAATACTTTTGGCTACATCAAATAAAGGGTCAAAATTCACATTGAAATAAGGTTTTATAAAAAACGACATTTCTTTCCGAATATATAGGCCAAAAATATTTAAATCATTTAATCTTCTTTTGAGAGTATTGCAGGATAAAATCAATCCACATGATTTATATTATTCAATATATCAGTTGGACTGACAGAGAGAAGACTCTGTTAAGCGACATCTTCTAATATTGCACGACGATATTCTAATATTGTTTTTCCCTGAGGCCGGTTCTGATGGTTTAATTCTCTATTCATCGAAATAAGAAAAAAATATATTATTACCAGAAATATATTTTATAACACTAGAGAAGTCTGTGAAGCTTCAACATTATTTTTGATTATTCATCGAAGATTTCATAATGCTCCAAACTTTCTTAATGGGATTAATTAAGCAAGAGTACGGGCCCAGTCTGAGAATAGTGAAGTCATCGTCTGCAACTGTCTCAGCACATGAATGGCATGGGGCACGAACACAGCTGGAACCGCTCTAACGCATGTTTGTGGAAACTGAGAATGTTATCCAATTCGGCCCAAATTTGGTAAGTTTGTAGGCCTTTTTTGTTCTTTAGAATGACACCTTGAAAGTTGCATATTTCCATTCCTGGACGCTCAAATTTTCGATTAACTGACGTCCGAGAAACGTCCTTTTTCTCTTTTTTTCAATGGGCCCTCTAAAATTTAACAACTTAACCCAAGAGTACCATATTCACCACACAAAATATCAAATTTTCACACTGTAAACCTCCAAATGAAGGGGAAGGAAGTACGTTTGTCAAATTTACAAAAAACCAAAATGTAGGTAATTCATTTTTGCGTAATGTGGTAGTTTCAGAATATTTCAGCGATGTAATATTTGAGCTGTGGAGCCATTTGAATCGGTAAAGGTCGAAATTCTTTTCTCAATTAAAGGCCGTTGCGTCTCAAAATTTATTTAATTTGTAGGCCCTTTTTCTTCTACAATTCAATACTTTAAAAGTTTGATATTTCCATTCCTGGGCGCGACAATGGTCGATTTACTGACTTGCGAAAAGTTTTAATTTTCTCATTTTTATTCTATTTTGAGATTTCAAATTCTTTTCTATAGATATTTTTTTTGTATAAAAAACCCGAGGATTTTTTATCAAAAAAAGTCTGAACATTTTTTAATTCTTATTATTATTATTCGAGGAGTCAAAGTGCCACCTACGATGTTACTCTTAATGGGAAGCTTCTTGATCGAATTCTCAGATAAGAGATCTTGGAGTTACCTATGACGAGCATTTTGACTTCTCTCCTCACCTGGATTACGTACTAAGAACATTCATCTCCAAATGTATTCAAATAGATCGCCTTTACTGACTTAGGCAACAGGTTTTCTGTTAGTTTTTGAGACGCCAAGCATCTTCGGTTCAATACTTGAATCCATGACCATAATTGCATAAGTTAGATATTTTTACCTAATGATAACTTGAGCCATTGAAAAGCAGTGAGTAGTCAAACCCTTATTTTCTTTGCTCATTAATATAATGAACCTTTTGTAGCCATCAGCTATGTGCACGTTATAAGTTTAAATGAGAGGCATTTTTAAACTAAACTTCTCAACTCACTAATTGCAAAATCAATTTTCATGCAGTCAAGCGTACTAAAAGTGTATATATAACTTTAATAATAAAGAACCTTGAAATGAGGAACACTATTTCTCAAGTAAGTACGATGTTTTTAGGAAAAAGTTTAAGCTAACCGCAATTGAAAATCTGGGAAATTCAAAATAAATCACTTCTTCCGTAGGAGGAACGTTCGAAAAGTCACCATCTCAGAGCGAGGGTTAGCCATCACTTTAAAAACGAATTCGAGTCAAACTCAAATAACTTTGATAATCTCGGTCTAACAAAGGAATGCTGGCCACTATTCATAGATTCAGACGACGAGTTTATCTTCAACTATTGGCTAGAACGCGGCCGCTTTCGTAATGATGATATAGAACTTTTTGCCTCGATGCCATTACTCATGGATAGATACAACACAGGAGTGCATGACATGAATAGAAACTACCGGAGGTTATTCTACGAGATCAGCTTCGATATACGATCTATTGGCCTTGATGTTAAGCTCATCAAGACGATCCTCTTACAGTCCCTAACCTGTACATATCGACCTTGCATTCAGAGTCGAGTTGACGGCTACCTCATCTTATTCGGATTTCTCACGCTCTCTTTGGGGTCGAGTGATTTCATTCAAGCGATCGCGATCGTGAATAGAAAGCTTATGCAAAGTCTCTACTTTTCAGAGTACAAGGTGCTAATAGCAATATTTCAAGTTGTATCCTACAAATACCTTCATGTCAATAAGAACACCCTGGAGATATTACAAGACTTTTACAACACATTGCCAAAGGAAAGAATTGGTTTAAATCAAATCTTCAAAACCCTATACTCAAACAAAAAAGTTGTGCATTACATGAAGGTCGATAGCAGTGAAACGTTGGTGGATCTGAAATCCTGGGAGACTGATCACCTCTACTTGAGCCTGACGGCCATGAATTTTAGTCATGCTCAATTTTTACAAATCTTCAACCTCATTACTAACAAGTACCTGTATATTTTGAAATTATTCAACTGCTATGATAAACACCATATTCTGTTGACTGTGAAGAGGTTGTTAATGTACTTGTCGAGACGATTCAAGGACAGCATTTTGTATGACAGATTCAAACAGACTATTCTTGATTATGTTGATATTAATGAAATTCTTAATGATTCAATTCAGAGCGACTATTTCTACAATATGACCATCATCAAGGACCTGATAAGTGAGATACCGTTTCAGGTGGATCAGGTGATAAATATCAGGTTCATTCATTACACCATGATGTCGTATATGTTTGGTAATCAGGCTAAAGGGAAGATATTGGTTGAGTTAATTGAAAATATATTGGCCGCGAGGGATGTTGGAATGAGGGAGATATTAGTGCTCAGGAAGTCTGGGTATTTCAACATGGTTATGTATTATAATGATGGAAAGTTGAAGAAAATAAATTCTTTACAATAAAGTTGTTTTCTGTCAGGATTTCAGTGGTTATTGAACCTACAAATCCTAGATGTTTAATTTTAAAAGTAAACAGTAAAAAGACTTGATCGAAATAGCCATGCATTATTGAGACAAATAACCTCGTTATTAGGGCACTAGGGTGGAACAGAAAAAGCTTTTTCGAAAAATTTTGTTGAAGAAATTTTTATTTTTCTTACTTTTGAATCTCAAAATTAAAGATTAGATTGTTATTGTACGAATTTAAAAGTACGAAAATACTGTTTTCTAGTTAGAGTCTCTAAAAAGAGTTTTAATTGAAAAGAAAGGTGGATTAAGGTTTAAAATATGTTCTTTTACCATCAAAATAAAACTTATATGGTCCCCCCTGCTTTATGAAATAAGATCATGAGGAATCGCTTTAAATCTATTGTCGAAACTCTGATGTGTTAACAATCCATATACAAATAATCAATGTTCTTGCTTTTTGCAGGCTACTGAATGGAAATATCGATTTATTCTGTTCAAGAAAATTATTCCGCTCCTAAAGATAATCAGATTGTTTGAAAAATATTCTCCGTTTAGATTTCGAAAATCTGGCTAATTTTAAACCAGATATCGCGCATCAGTCACATCTTCCTAACAAAGGCTTTTAATTGAGAACGTTTCTTTTAAAGGATAGAATTGTTCATGTAGTTCCCAAATGTTTCTCCTATCCCTCACAAAATCTTTAGATAGTCGAGAAAATCCCGGTTTAAATTTTGGCGCAAGTTTAAATTAATTTGAATACGATTTTCATTTTGGCCTGTTTCCAACACCTAGAATAAATATTTAATGCATAGTTACTCGTGAAATCATGTCTAGATTACGATTGTGCGTGATCTTAAAGAGGTAAAATCTAAAAGCAGTGCCCTAAAAGTCGTTATCTAAGTGTACACATGCAAAAATTGACAACCAGTCAGATTGACCAGTATAAGAGTTGACCAAAACTAGAAATTGCCTAGCATGACTCGAGACCTCGTTCATCGATATTTCAACACAAAACAGAATGCAAAAGATGTAGCCCGGTTGGGGTAGGATCATAGTTTTAAATTCTAAACAGACCTTCTCAACCTTAGAATAATGTAATGATTCTACACTGTGCAAACAAGTGAATCTCATGCATTCTTTACAATTTCGATGGCCAGGATCTGAATCTGGGCAAATTTTCAGCATGCTGCTGCCTCCAACCGAGTACTCCATCTTGTTATTGTTGATAAAGGAGACACACCTATATTGATAAATATGTTGTCTATCCTTATTCTTTAAATAAAGAAACTTGAGGCTGGATATCGATTTTTCAACTTTCTTAAAAGAATTCCTCATTCGCAAGTAACAATTCTGTACAAGGTGAGCAAAGCAAGCTCTTTACGTTTTAAATTTCAAAACTATTATGTCATATTACAAGTATTTCTGTAAAAGAAATTCGCAAAATTTTGCAAATCTATTATTTTTTTGGTAATTTATGAATTTCTGAAAATAATATGAAAACTGTGGAAAAAGTTAATTAAGAATCAAAAACTCTCGGAATTTTAAGAGTGGTCAAGCAGCTTGAAGAATTGATTGAAATTCTTATTGAATCAATAAATTTGTTTTGGAATATCTTTAATCAGAATAAATAAATCAGATTGGCCTCGAAATATCTAGAGAGAATTACATGTTCTACTTACGAGTAGTAAAACAGATCATTTAAGTGAGAAAACCACTAACCAATAGAAAGTTTAAGAATTATAAATAGAATATAAATATAAGATTTCAAGCGAACATCGTTAATAATCTCAACTGCGTATTGCAATCTAACCGTTCACAATGCATATCAAGATTTCATTAGTAATTGTTTTCACAACTCTTATCATGGCGAAGAGCTTTGCGAGTGACGAAATAAAGCCCTCCAAAGAGAACCTTCTTGGTGCCACACATATTCTGGAAGATGAAAATTCAGAAATTTATAAGAAGCTAGTACAAAAGACGAATTCCGTCTTGAAAGAGAACATTTTTGAAGATTATAAGATTGTGAAGATTGTCTGGCAGCCAATATCAACATTCTACTACAGAGTTCACGTTGAGTCAAAGGAAAAGGGTGGAGAAGTGAAGAGACTAGTACTCGGTTTCAGTCCTGAAGGAGAATTTGAAAGCATTGAAGAGAATAGCTTTGTTAGTGATTTGAATGATCTTTGAGCCTAGATTTTATTTCGATATAATATACCATAAATAAACATCAAAAAATCTTATTTCACTCAAAGTTTGAGAGGCAAAGCGAGAGTATGAAAACCGATTTTATCAAAAAATAGATACAAAATTAAATTAGGAATTTAAATGTTTAATTTATTTAAACACTCACTATGATTGTTATGAATTTTGTTTAAGTTGTGTAGGATTAATGAATTGTATTGTAAAATGCTTTCTAAATTTTGGGCTCTAATATTTATAGTACCAATATCTTATTATGTCCACAGGAAACTTTCCTATTTTAATAGTAGATATGATCTACATAAGAGGCACCAACTCGCAGTGAAGAGAAGGAGAGCTAATAAGGATAAAATGAAAAGTTATATCAAGAAATATGAAATTGTAATTCAAAGTAATCTAAGGAAAATTTCTTAGGACCCAGATATGGTTGAATATGTTACAAATCTGAGCTTCCAGCAACTCATTGAGAAACTAGATCAAGGCGAACTGAAGCCTTCAAATGTTATGTTGGCTTATCAGATAAAGTCATTTAGTGTTGACAACGAATTAAATTGCATAGTTGAATATCTTCCATCAAGGGTAAGTAATGAACAGATTTATTTCGCGCTTTAATCTGCTCTAAGATTACTTGAGAAAACTTGAATAAGAAAAATATACATTTTTATGTATATTTTTCGAATGTATATGCTATTTCACATCAATCTAATTACATTTCTAAAGTAGCAAATTCTACTTCTTTTTGTTCTTACTTATTGATTATAAGTTTAGACCTACATTTTATAAATAGAGGTTCAAAATTCGTATAAAATAAGGGTGCTTTGAGAGGTTGATATTTCACAAAATTTCTAGATCTCAGAAGTCAACCTCTCCGGTCCACTCAAAGGGATCCCAATAAGCATTAAAGAATGTTTCCAGACAGTAAACAGCTACACCTACATCGGCTGCTCCACCTTCGTAGAAGAGGAGCCATGCCAGGAAGATTGTGTGGCTATAAAGTTGCTACGCCATCTCGGTGCGATCCCCTTCGTCAAGACCTTAGTACCGCAGACAATGCTCAGCACGTTGTCATCCAATCCAATTGACGGCACTTGTCTGAATCCGTTAAACACTAAGCGCTCCCCGGGCGGTTCTAGTTCTGGAGAGGCCTCCTTAATTGGTGGCAGGGGCTCGATAGCCGGCCTAGGAGGGGACATTGGCGGAAGCATTCGCATTCCAGCGGCCCTTTGTGGCATTGTCGGCTTAAAGCCTACTCTCGGCCGATTGAGTAGCAAGGGCATCTTCAAGGTTGCACTCAAGAGTATGATCTCATCTTCTTGGGGTCCTATGGGCAGGGATGTTTATACCATTAAATATATCATGAGGGAGATATTTAATTCGAGGTGAGAAATCTTTCTAGAGTCACACGTAATTATTGTGCAATTGAATTATACACAAGATCTTATTTGATAAATGAAGAGGTACAGTAGTTATTTTTTCAATAAATACTATCCAAGGATCAATCAATGGCGTAGAAGATTATTCCTCGCGCGTAGTGTAAAATGTATTTCATCGATATATTCATATTTTAAATCTAGTTTTATTGAAAGGTGAACATTTATTGCAAAACATACTTTATAATTAAGCTATCAACAAACGTTAGATCCAACAATACCCTACGTGCCTTGGAATGATATCCCTGAGGAGAAAAGGTGCCTAAAATTCGGCATATTTTACGATGACGGGGAGCACTGCCCAATGCCTGGCGTTGTACGCGCCCTTAAGCATGTCCGAAAGAGGCTCCTTGAGAATAACCACGACGTCGTAAACTTTCAGTTACCAGTTACAGCAAAGGTTTGGCATAAGGCCTTTCTCAAGTGCATTATGGCTGACGGTGGTAAGCAGCTGATGGAGGTCCTAGAAAATGACTATAAGGACCCGGCGATCAACTTGTGGATCAAGTATCTCAAGAGTGATCCTCTCACAAAATACTTTACAAAGATGAAAGCCTACATGGTACGTTTTTTCATTGAAATAGCGGATCGTTTATCCCCGAGTCCCATAAATAGGATTTCTCACATGGTGTGGGTCCGATTCCGTTGTCCTCCCACTTAGTAACGAATTTAATTGGTAAACAGTTTGCAAATCCTCCTTCCCCCATCCCTCATGTGAACCCAAAGAGAGTTAGACTCGGCTATGAAACTCAATTTAAAGAAAAAAGTTAAAGTTTGAGAAGTAAACTTTGTTTTGGATTGACTTATCGTCTGTTGTTTTGTTCTCTTGAAATGTGAAGCTTCAGAGATGAAGTTGATTTTCGTCATTTTCCAAACAGTCGGTTGTTTATTGTAAACCACCATCAGCGATTCAACAAAACCTCAGCTGAAAGAAATTCAATGGGAGAAATTCATTTGGTTTCTTTACAACCAATAAAGACGTATAGAGCTAGTTGATCGATGTTCATCCAGCATGCATCATCTACTTTGCAGGACTCAAAATACCTTATAAATGTCCAAATTCAATCCTTAATAATATTTCAAGTGCCAGAACGGTGGAGCTGAATTGATCAGGCACCTTGAAACTCTGCGCTTCTAAGAGCAACAACTCTCAAGCATGAATAGAGAACAAACTGTATTTAAAAATCAATATTATTTATACAAAAGATTCACGAAAGCTTTCCGAATTTTCAACTATATTCAATCTTTCGATATTGTTATTCTCATCGACATGACTCATTACAGGACTTTGCAATTTTCACTCCACTCAATGATTGTGTAATCTGACATTCATTGTTTTGTATTAATGAAATTGTAAACTTTGTATGTTAGAATTAGGTAATTGCGCATCATTATGTAACGATGGACTTGCATTTGGGGTATTATAGCAATTGCTTATTTTTCATAGTCTATGAGTCATTAGGTTGACCAGTTATTGGGGTTTCGTAAGAGATCCCTTTTACCTTTATCAAGGGAAGGAGTTATACCGATATGTCGTATACGATCTTATTGAGATATTGACCTAACTAGATTCATAAGGTTTAAAGAATTTGACTTAAATAAATTAAAAAATCATAATTTTCATCAAACCATAGAAAAACAGAACAGATGTCGTTGATAAACTGGACGCTCAGGATGGATTCGATTCCGTGACAAGTCTCGAAAAATTCGCTATAAACGTCAAGGAGATACAAACACTGTTCATAGACGCCTTTCAAGAACTCGGTATTGATGCCATTATTTGTCCCGTTATCGGCCTTGCCGCTGCGTATCCCCTCAAGCCACCAACCTCGTTCACATATCTCCTATCGTACTCGAATTTGTATAATCTTATCAACTTCCCGGCCGGCTCTCTACCTTCAGGTCTATATGTGAATGATGGCGATTTCAAGAATTTACAAAGTAACGCCGATACTTCCAAAGTGAAAATGGAAGAATTTAATCGGGAAATTCTATTTAAAGTAAGCACATAAACATATTAGCAGCTTTTTGATGAATTTCTAGAGGAATTATAGAATCAATTATAAACCGAGAACAACCCTTCTACTACACACTCACACTTAGCCTAGGCATTTATATAGATGCCTGATTCTTCAAAAAGCCGGCAACACAAGCATAACAATGTATAAAAATAAATAGTTTGTTTAAATTAAGTCAATGATTTTTGTGGTTAATTCAAACCAGGATGTTTTTTCTTCTAGGATTTTTAGTTACTAATAAAGTTGAGCTCAATTTAGGCTCAACAAGGGATTCTTTCTTCAGATTGACTAAAGATTTGATTGAAATGTATTACATAATTTGATATGGAATCATGAAATCATAGTCTTCTCATAAACTAAACGTATCATTATCGATCAACTTTAGCCTTTTAAGTGGAGAAAAATAGGTCCAGTGAGAGTTATCTTAAAAACAGTTCGATTCAATTTTAAAAGATACTTTCGTTTAGAAACACTTTGACTAACCTTTTGGTCAATTAATATAATGAATTAGAATTTATCATGAAAATCGATTCTTAATTGTAAATCTTTTTACTCTAAAAGCAATTAAGAATCAATTCTTTTTCTCCTCATCATCCTTAAACTATCGATCGTCATAGTAATAGTGTGAGAAAACAATACTCTTTATGAGAAAAAAACTCCACAAAAGGACATTTTTTGTTGAGCTTAAATTTATGCAAAGGAGTTAAGATCTTGAAATCAATGATTGATTAACATGAATGTAATGGAAGTTATCATCACTAGAAACTAGAATTATACAAAATATATTGTTTTGCAATAGACATATAAATGTTGAGGCTTATAAAAATGTTATGATAAATACACTAATAATACAGAATGATACTCTAGCCTTTAAAATTAGAAACAAATTTTCATTGTGTCTCTGAGTTTTGAAAACCTAAGATAGACTTTCTTGAACAGCTCCAAAGTGGTACACAAGGACTCCCAATTAGCGTTCAAGTGGCCTCCCTCCCTTGGAATGATGAAATGTGCATACGGGCTATGGAAGTTGTTGAGCTGGCCACAAAGGATTCCTTAAACTCTACCTCAAGTTGAAAACTTTGGAATAAAAAAGATTTATTAATTCAATCATTATAAACGCCGACTGTGTCAGCTTGGTGAAAAAGAGAGAGCTTTTTCTGTAAAAACCTTCATAGAAAACATTATATGAATTAGGATATGTACTGCTCGGAATACATTCCTACAATCTTATCGGCCATTTTGTGGATACAAAAATGTATAATAAATAGGGCAATCCAAAGTACTGAAAAGTACCGTGGATTCCTTGTCTTTCAAAACGCTTAAAATTGCAGAAAAAATTTAAAGGGAGCAAATTTCGAAATGTATTTTTAGTACATTTTGTACTTTTACAGTGAAATTTTTAGTTCTTAGAATTATCTTTTCATAGGTCCTGTAACTTTGCCTTCGAATTTTTTATTTAAGAGCTCATATTTCTATCATCATAACAGATTTATTTTTTTAGTTGAAATTCTATGAAATGGGCTTGATTCAACTGCAATCCTCGTCAACTTTGAGATATTTTAGAATTTAAAAGAATTTATTTTTTTATCATCCTGAAATGAGTGCTTTCGTAAACTACGCTTAAAAGTTCCCACAGGAGGTCTTAATCGAAAATTCATCCTCTTGTTGCATCCTAGGCTTTACATTCGTCAAAGTTAAGTTAAAAGTATTATATGCTTTTGAAAATATACCAGCTCACTTCAGCTTCAATTGTAAGAACGTTCTCACAGATGTCATATTCAATAAATTTTAGTTGAGGTACTTTTCTAGGTACTTTTTAAATTTTTTGAGTACTTAGAAGAACTAAAATAAGGTACTTTTTTTGAAAATCTGAGGTACTTTTTGGGTTGCCCTAATTATTATTAATAACACGATTTTCAATACATGCTCGTACATGTTGACCTGTATCTACTTGTATTATAAACTCTCTAGCCAATTACAATTTACCTGATGAATTTCGTTTATTCTTGTTTAAAAGTTGTAGTAAGGGGTTTTCAAAAACGTCAGTTACAGATTCTTGACGCATAATCGAAATCCCAATGTCTGAAAACTTGGAAAAAGAAGGAAAGATTTAGTTTTTGACTATGTTCGATGAATGCATTAAATGAGGCAAGTTGATTTAGATTCTACAGTCTAAAAACTTCCAAGGCGCCAGGTCACAATTGGCCAAAAAGAGATTTTTTTAATTATATTGAAAAGTGTATAAACAATGAAATAGACATCTACCGCCAAGGTCTTCGTTCAGAAGAGTTTTGGCTCTGATTTCGACTATTCGAAGCACTTGACAGATTCCTCTGCCTCGGGCGGGATGAAGAGCCATTACGTTGGGCGACAGATGAAGAAGCTCTGAAACCCTCGTTGTTGTGCAACGAATGGGACTTTTTGCTATTCCCAATAAAGTCCCTCTGGTCGATTCTAGAGCTGTCATTAGAGGCGGGCAGGGATTGTATGACCCGTCGGTTCTTCGGGGCCCTGGGCGCGAGAGGCTCCTTGATCATGTAGTTCTCATGAAATAGACCCTTATAAGGCTTCAGTATGTTCGTGTACTTGTCCGTTGCGATTGCAGCGATTTTTAAGAATTCAATATCACTCTCGGTTAAATTAATCTTCTTTGCTAGATACTTGCTGATGCCAATGTCATCGGGTCTCTTGCGTTCGTTCTTCAACTTTTCATGATAAACGTTACATTCCTGAATGTTTCCATGGCGACATTGACAATAACAGAATATTGTCTTATCGATAAAATCATTAGTATTCGTTCTCTGGAACATTTTACTCGGATCTATCGTCACTCTGGAGCGATTCGAGACGATCGCTGATCTCGGCAGCAACGGCTCCAAATAGGGATTCTGATAGTAGCCGCTCTTAATTCGATATTTATTCATCGTTGAAGTGCCCGAGGGGTTTCGGGTCCTCTGACCCTTACTCATGGCTGAGAGACGATCGATTCTATATATTCTTATGGGATCGTATTGCGTCCCCATGTCGACTCTCTCAATGTATGAAGTATTCGCAGACTTTGAATTGAAAACCGTTGAAGATGAATTTATAATAGACTCAATCATGCCGCCTTCATCTGTATCAGATGGAAAGTCCAGCTTAGTTCCAGTATTCTTCGACATGTCGTACGTGCTGTCCTTACTTTGATTCTTGACGGTCTCTGTTGTCTGAAGCTCCTTCGTGGTCTCCTCCACCTCTTTGAGATAACTTTTCTCCACTATTTCCATGTCGTGTGTACTTTCCGGTCTCGCTATATCAGATTCCTCAATGACATTGTACTTTTCAAATTCCATATATGGTCTACCACCAGAGTCTCGTATCATCTTCAACGCTTTGAGTATGTGAGGGTTTTCGTCTTTACTGTACTGAAGTTGATCTACGACAGTGCAATTGGAGATGACCTTCTTCTTATCTGGACCTTCCCGAATGAGCTTTATGTAATTATTAACGTCGCAATTTTCATTCAGAAGGATTTCCAATATCTTTACATAACTCTGTGCCATAGCTTCGTTGTCCTTGGCACCCAAAAGTCCATCAACAGTTATCATAACTGGATTCTTTCCATCGTAAGTGTTGTCGTCAATGTGTTGCGTGAAGTTGGCCAAGTTCTTCATTTCATTCACAAAATCTTCATTTCCAAGTCGGCAAGCCTCGTGGAGGGCACTCTCACCAGCCACATTCCTAGCCCAGATCTCAACGTCGTTTTTGATCAGAGATTGCATTTGCTTGACTACAATAACGGAGTCCTGAGGTCTCGTGGCACAATGCAACGCTGTCCTCAGCTTCTTATCCCTCTTACGGATATTCGACCCATATTCCAAGAGACGGTCGGTTACAATATGATTTCCCATAGTAACACTATAAAATAACGCTATACAACTATCGATATCCTCTTTGTTGCACAACTCCCGGATAATGTTACCTTTTCTCTTTAGGAAGCCGAACAGCTCATCAATGCATCTAATGAAGCCCTGGCTAGCAGCACAATGCAAGGGACTCAGTCCGGCTTCATCGCACAGTCTATAATCCGCTCCAGACTTTAGTAGGGTCCGTACAGCTACAACGTTGCCAATTGTCATGGCCCATATAATCGGTGTCCTCTGGTGGTTATCTGCTAAATTAATCTCAGCGTGACCTTGCTTCAATAAGGTCTTGATCATCTTCATAGATAAATCGTCCGTCTGTTGCACAGCGTAATGTAGGGCACTTGTGGAATTCGAATCACGATCGTTGATATCGATCGAAGACTTGGTCATTGTGATCAACTTCTCCAATAGAGAATCCTTCCCATAAATAATCGCTAGGTGGATTATATTACGGCTATAAACGAAGTTCTTATTAGCCTCCCCTTTGACAGTTATTTGCGTTAGATCGACCTGTTGATTTTGCAACAACTTGAGTAGGACGAAGTTGTCATGAGCCACAGCGTGATGGATAACTGTCATGCCGTTTGAGTCGTAGGCTTTCGCTAGCTTGGGAAAATTCTTGAGGATAATCTCAGCGCACTTCAAACGCCCACCCGGAAATTCTTCAACGCAGTTATCATTCTTCTCGTCGCCTTCAGAGCAGTAAATGAGGCAGTTCCTCTTCAGTTCATCGAGGATCACCTCTAGATTACCACCGGCCTTGATGAACTTCTCGAGGAACTCATGGTCACCCCGACGACAGACATTAAGAATGGCTGCAATATGGACTTGTTTCAGGTTCTTCGATGTATCTGACATGATCTCCAGAGAGATGGATGAGGGAATTTTTTCAATTGACTATTTATAAGAATGCAATAAACTCTCATTGGTTGTTGTAAACTATTTCCCCAGCTGATTGCTATGGTTTCAAGCTTACATTTTTTCCTAATATGATTGACTATTCTTCATAAGAAACATCTGAAATCATCAACTCGATGCATTACTGAGAAGTAACTAAATTTAAAACTCATGTACCCACTCCTCTACTGGTAGGGACCATTTCATATCAAAAGTTAAAAACTGTAAAAATTTACAACTCAACTTGATTCCGAAATCATGAGAATTCGAAAAATTTCGCTTTAAAATAAAATTGATTACGAGAAATTTTACATCATTGTGGTAATCATTGTGATGATCTACTTTGAAGATATATATTTAGTTTGAAACTAGCTAGTGATAATCTAATGACTAGATTCTAGTCTAATTATAAAAAAAACTATCCAAGTTACAAATCAGAGGTAAACTCAGAAACTACACGACAGATTTTAATGAAATTTTATCCAACCATCCATTATATCGCGAGTGTTCCTAGCGAAAATCCTAAGCTCTAGTGATCCCAGATCTCTTTTAAATCACGATTTTCAATAACCAATAAGAATGCAGCATTCAGCCTTTTCATTTACCTCTCTGCCCCACAAGTGTTCACACACTAAATTTTTCCATTATTTCTCAACCCATCACAAAGGGGATTATTCGAAGGATTGTATGTCAAATTTACAAATTTAATATGTATTTAGATGAATAGCTTCTAATCTTCTTGTTGTAGCTTAGAGAATTCTTTAGAGATATTTTTTCAAAAGTCTTATTCATTGTTTTGAGTCATAAATACCCGAAATCCATATTTTGCCTCTCATTTTTACAGGTTCATGTATTTATAAAAGTTAAATATGGATTTTCTTGAATGGCGCCATGTAAGAGAATGAAAAAAATAGGTTGGAGAATTAACCGTATCAAAAAAGCTGCAACGAAGTGCAAGAGGTAAAACCTAGTTGAGTGTAAAAGATCTTTCTATTTTAATTTTATTCGAAAAGATTTATGCTTGAATATCACACAATGCAATAGAAAGATCATTAAAAGCTGATTTGGTTGTCATTCAACAACTAAATTTCTACAATTTATGGCATAAATGTTATGAAATCAGTTGAATCAATCAAAATTGAATTAGTCAACTTTGAAATAAGGAACTAAAACTTTGAAAAGTTTAAAAAATTGTCATCGATGACTGCTCTTTTAACATATTACAATTACCCGCTAAATTAAGATGGGTGATTTAGATTTAGACAAGTTCATCAACACTCTCCTAACAGGTAACTTAAAAATACACAAAATCCCTTAGCAAATCATGGGGAAAAGATCCCGAAGCCCATTTCCATGTCGGAGAAGGATATTCTCGAGATTTGTCACCGCTCCAGGGAAGTCTTTCTCAGTCAGCCAATGCTCCTCGAATTAACCTCCCCTATCAGGATCTGCGGTGACATACACGGCCAATACACTGACCTTCTCAGGCTATTCGAATATGGCGGCTTTCCTCCCGAGTCAAACTACCTTTTCCTAGGAGATTACGTCGATCGAGGGAAACAGAGTCTCGAAACGATTTGCCTACTTCTCGCGTACAAGTTGAAATATTCGGAAAACTTTTTCCTCCTTCGTGGAAATCACGAGTGCGCATCAATTAATAGAATCTACGGCTTCTACGATGAATGCAAACAAAGGTTCTCAATAAAACTCTGGAAATCCTTCATTGATGTCTTCAACTGTCTCCCGATCGCTGCTGTGATAGAGCACAAGATTTTCTGCTGCCATGGTGGCCTCTCGCCCGACCTCCAGTCATTCGATCAGGTCCAGAAGATCTTTCGTCCAACCGATGTTCCCGATACAGGGCTTCTTTGTGATTTATTATGGTCAGACCCGGATAAGGACGTCACCGGGTGGGGTGAGAATGACCGCGGGGTGAGTTTTGTCTTTGGTCAAGATATTGTACAGAAATTCCTCCAGCGCCATAAACTCGACCTGATCTGTAGAGCGCACCAGGTCGTCGAAGACGGCTATGAGTTCTTTGCAAAGAGGCAGCTTGTAACGCTATTCTCGGCGCCGAATTATTGCGGTGAATTCGACAACGCCGGGGGTATGATGATGTGTGATGAAAACCTTATGTGCTCCTTCCAGATACTCAAGCCATCTGAGAAGAAGGCCAAGTACTTGTACAAGAGTCATATCCCTCAAACTAATAACATTAAGACTCCCGCTGTTATGGGCTAGGACCCATTATTTAAAAATCATCATCCTCACCCATTTCTATTATAATATCCCTTCAATAGAAGACGAAGAAGGAATCAAAAAGACTTGCAAAAATAATAGTGAATTACATCATCATTTAACAAGATTCACCACTGGCATAAAATGTTTGCGTTTTGCTTACAAAATGTGTAATTTTAAATTAAAAAAAATTTTCTATTACTCTAATTTTTTCTCTTACATCCTCTGGCATATTCAGTGCATATATTACGCAAAAATAGTAACATTGGTCTAGAAAAGTTAATATAGGCTCTGATCATATTTGAATATTCATTGATGTTGAGCTTTATTTTTTTTGGATTAATTTTACAAATCCGACACAGACATTCATTCTCTTCATGATAAGCTTTGATTAAATTTCTCAGGTTTTTATTCAATAAAATTTATTGTCTATATGTAAATATCATGTTACTTGATAAAGATACTATTTTTAAAATAGACTAAATTGACTAATGATTGAAACATGAACCAGGTCAAAGAATGAGACATTTTTCTAGTAGAAAGTTTATACCAGCAGATTTTGAATTCAAGATTTAAAAACTTAGCCGAAAAATAATTTCAACAGTTTAAAATTTTTGTTTAAACATGATCACGATTTAATTCCTTCACATTTCTGCTAAAATAATGAACAGATTAACTCTAACTACTCTACGTAATCTCAAAAGTGTGGGAAACTTCTCCATGTCATTCTATAAACGTTTCTCTCCAGTTGACCATGGATTCTCAAAGAATTTCAAACTTTCAGACTTCTCCGCCCTAAAAGGATGAGGGTGTAAAGTTTCTCAGGCGGAGTTGAAAATCCTCCTCGAGGAACTTAAATCCTCCAATTTACCCTCTAACAATGTAACTGATTCCCCCCTACCTCCCAAGAATTCTCTATGTGAGTTGAAAATTGGGTCTCGTTAGTAACGATATGATTTCAACAATACACACAAAATACTCAAAGCAAGCTATGGTCAGAGGTGTAATTGCATTTTTTCCATTTTATAAAGTTTACAAAATTTCTGATTAAATATTTTCTTCATTTTTCAAAGCTATTGAACTTGATTGCTGTGTGATTCCCCTTCGTGATGGCTATAATCTCATTCAGACTGTTGATGCATTCTACGCTCTTGTTGATGATCCCTATATTATGGTAAGAGTCAGCGTTTAATGTCCTGAGCTACCAAATGGTTCCTTCAATCCCATCTAGTTGTGAGCGGTCCTCATAAGTGTTGGAACTTGTCTCAGAAAATATTCTGATTGAGACTTTTAGTGACAATAAGAATTCATTTACGCTTTATTAGGGAAGAATAACCTGCTGTAATGTCCTGAGTGATCTCTATGCTATGGGAATAACGCATTGCGACAACCTGTTATTAATACTCGGCATTCCAACAGGAATGAATGAATCAGAACGAATGCTGACATCAAAATTGATAATGCAAGGCTTTCGTGTGAGTACAAACCCCCTCTCTTCTCACATTAGGGAATCTTGTAGGAGTCTCAATTATTTCATGCATTTTTGAATATTTTTCTAAATAATTCATTTTCTGTTTCTTGTCCATTAAAATAACCTAATTTTATAATATGCATTTGGGTTGCCCTAGTAATCATACAGTCTTAAAACGATACTCATTTCAATTATTTTTATGAAAAATCTAAGATTTTCAACTCAGCATCACTTGTAATTGGAAATTTGCTTACTTACTCTAAGAGCAACCCAAAAAAGTCCACGGAAAATTTTTATTTAGTTCATTTTCAATCCTGAAAATGTCCAAAATAGTCCATGTTGTCCATAGATTGTTTTATTCTGCCGTACTGCAGCTTGTGTAGGGGAATTCAAGTTTTAAGGAAAACGCATCCTCTATAGGAGCTGGATTGACTTCTTTCAAATGTCTTTTATTGCATTTTAACCTTTTTATCCTTGATAGGACACTGCCGCTGAGGCCGGCACATTAATCCGCGGTGGCCAGACAATCAAGAATCCCTGGATGATGATTGGTGGTGTTGCGACTTCAGTCTGCAAGAAGAACGAATTCATCATGTAAGCCTAGATTAATAGGCAAGGTTGAGTTACATAAATACTTGGAGATCCGTCTCTCGATTAAACGACACGATTATAGGGAATAGTGTATAGGCTATCCCCTCATCTAAGGTGTGGGTTCGAGTCCGTTCCCCCTCCTCTCTTCTAGAAGTGTTAACTAGATATCAAAATGGCACATTTTAAATCGAGAAAAAGTGTCTGATCGTGTTCCGGCAGATGGAAAAAAAACTCATTGTAAGGATTATTCATTTTTTATTTCTCTTCAAGGCCGAATAAAGCTGAACCTGGCGACGTCATAGTTCTAACCAAGCCTCTCGGGACACACGTTGCAGCGAACGCCTACTCCGCGATGGAGTCGAATTCGGAAATGTTCTCCACTCTCTTCAAGAATCGAATTGGCACTGACAAGATTGAGGACGCCTACAAGAGGGCTATCAACTCAATGGCTACACTCAATTTGAATGGTAATTCATTCATTTAAACGTAGCAAGGAACAGCGTAATATGATGAGAATAATTGAGATTGGTTTTGACTAAGGGAAAATCAATCAAAGTTTAATGTGTCTCTAAATTTGACCTGATTCTTATGTATTCATAAGAATATTCAAATTGATCTGGATGTAATGTTGAGTACTTTTTTCACTATTATCACTTGACACAAGACATAAATAAAATGTTTTCACAAACAGTGAAAATTATCAACATTATCAACATTTTAAATGGACCTTGAAAAGTTCTAATCAGCTTTCCTGACTGATCTAATCCCTTGCTGATACCATAGTCTAGAAGAAATTCAACCCACTATTCTTAGGCGCAAGACTCATGCAAAAGTATTCCGCGAAAGGGGCCACCGATGTTACCGGCTTCGGTATTTTAAATCACGCCAAAAACCTCGCTCAAATCCAAGAGGTCCCCGTTGAATTTGTTCTCAACAAGCTTCCTCTAATTGAACACATTGACGTCATTAATAGTTTAATGAAGGATAAATACCACCTTCTGAAAGGTCTCTCGCCAGAGACTAGCGGCGGCCTACTAATAGTTCTACCCAAAGACAAAGCGGCCTCTTTCATCTCCGACTATGCATCGCCGGAGTACGGCTCTCACGAAGCCTGGGTTGTGGGTCATGTGAAAGAGGGCGGTAAGACTGCCTCACTTGATCCTGGCTTTGAAATTGTTCAAGCAAAATAGATAGACCCCTCCCTCTCCCTCTAATCAGTTACAAAACAAATTAGACAATTCTTTTACCATCTTCCTCGTCTATGAAATGACGCAGAATCTCCAAATTTCATTAACTTTGAAAAGGGATTTTGCTGATGCTGACAGGAATTTTATTGAAAAATTATTGTCAATTTGAATATCTAAAAGTTTTTATGTATTTCAAAATAGATTTACGCTCAAAATGGTGTCTCTTTCTCGGTCGTGGAGCGTTCAGAGTCCTCGTCGTTGTTGATTTCTTTCATTCTGAAAAATAATTGAAAATTTAGATACATTTATGAACCTTCATTATGTTCCCTAAGTCTCGTTGAAATTCTTACCTGGAGAAAATCGTTAAAAAGCTCTTCTTACTACCCTATCCGTTATACGATGAGGGATGGTGTAGAGTACTCTTCCCCAGTCCCAAAATATGATTTCTCATACGACGTGGGTCTCGATTCCGGCCCTCCTCAAAACGACTTGGTAAATAGTCTCAAACCCTCCTTCCGCATTATAACCCCTCGTGTGAACCCGAAGAGAGTTAGACTTGGCTATGAAACTCAATTCAAAGAACAAAAATCGAGCTCCATGCAAGATAGTAGACATAGTCGTTTTACACTAAACGAGAGTAAAAAGCCAAGGAATTGTTGATTTTATAATTGAAACATGATTTTCAGAATTTAAAGAACGTACCTCAATAAAGTTTAATCAAAGAGATAACTCAAGCCGCACTAGGTCGACAAAAGAAGATTTTGATGTGGAAATAAAGAAAAAAAACCTTTGATTATTTGGATTGTGCTGAGTAAGCATTTCCAATATGCAGATTTGGCTATATTGCATCCAATATAAATGAATCAGCTAATTCTCGGTGCACAAATGCAGGAAGTTTACATCCATTTCACTGCATTTATTCATACAATAAAGTAAGCCAGTTGTTAATAAGTAGAACCGAAGAGTTCTGCAAATCCGCAATATTCAAGTTATTTGAATTTCCCAATCACAACGGCTTTCCAAAGTAACACACAGTTGCAGCGATCACAGTGCCACACTTGATATTTGCGATATTGAAAACCTTGTTACAACTCAGGTGAGCACAAGAACATCTTCTCAATTATGCTCTCAATAATTTAGGCTACTCTGATGACGTCAGTCTAAGATGACAATCTAGCATCAAGTTATTACTCACTCAGATTCCTCATCTTTATTGTAAGGCAATGAGTATATTTCATCGCTGAACTGTCTCTGAGCACTCTCTATTGGACCGAGGCCATCTTCAACGATGAACTCTTCCTTTACTGAAAAATGTTAACCTTTATATTTCATTTGGAAAATGTCATTAGACCCAATGATTCCAAAATTTAGATCAGTTTCTTGAAGAAACAAGGCCTAGAAGAATCGATAAAACCTCAATCTAAAAGGTCAAAGCTCATAATTGAATGAAAAATGTAGCGTTAAATCGACTATTAGACTTCAGAACGAATGCAGAAGAAGGAGAAGAAAAGTTGATAACCAAAAAATAACTCACTTCATTCTCACACAATAATTACCCCTTGCTCTGATCCGCTTAGCAACATTTATCCCTATGCAATATCGTATAACTTGTTGTTTGTTCCTGAACTAATATAATGAAAAGAAACGGACTAATAGATTCCTTTACAACCTTGTACCCTACATGACATGGGATGACGTGATTAGTATGTCCGAAATAAAGTACTTATTATCAGAACTTGGACATGTCTTTTCTAATGAGTGAGAATACCTCAATTATTTTTGTTTCTGTTCGCAATTAAAAAATGAATAAATTTTCACTGTGGTCGACTTTTTGTGACTTTTTAATTTTGACCATAATCAAATGAGAAAAAAGCTTGTTTAGTTAGTTAAAAAAGGTTTGAAACAGAAGTAAAGTAGAGATGGTTGACTATTTATTTATAACTTCACCAAGAGGTTTTGTACAAAATATATACTCTGTAATTTCCATTCTATTATGCATAATTTTATCCTGATTTATTTCAAATTCTGTCGTCAAGACATTTTAATCCTGTAGAATATGACGAGTTTCTCGACTTGCCTAACGAAGCTAATTAATTTATCAAGTCAAAAACGGACTACTTATTAGTATATCATTGGTTTTATTCATATTATTTTTAGAGGATGGGATTTTAGGTACAAATATTAGGCTCTATTAGGATCAGAAACTTGATGGATAATTCTATTCATCATACTGCTCAACTCAGAACACAGGATACTCTACCATCAATACTCTACCTAATTTAATCAGGTGAATAACCTTAGATAAGTTGAAACAAAAATGACACCAACCCCTAAAAAGGCTATCTGTAATTGTTGTTAGATCTTACATGTTGAATTTTTGCATAAAATTTGCAATCTTAATTAGTTACACTAACCTAGTGATGTTCTCAATTATAACTGTGTTGTAATACTTTATAATTAACATTTATTTTATTCACCATAAACACCAAGTCAGACTATTACCGGTCGTCTTTTTATCGACGGAACCCTTGGATAATATCCAATGTATATGAATCCTGTCTTTACATTTTCAACCCTTTCAAAGAAGGGAATGATCCAATAGGGTGGAACAAAAAAAATTATTAATTTTGAGTTGCCGAATTTCATCAAAAATATTTTTCTTTTTATCATGAGACATGTTGGTTTTTGTAGAATGAAAGCGTAAAATAGTAAACAAGCTTTATTTTCGCCGATTCTCATCAGACTCTTACATCGGCTTGGTATATATAGGAAATTTAAAGTACAGAATAAAAAAGATTTTTAAACGAAAAGAAAGGTGAATTAAGGTTCTTTTATCATATTAGCAAGTATTCAACGGAACTTTTTCAAA
>JJOG01005568.1:0-11016 GCA_000715275.1 Gyrodactylus salaris
AAAAGCGAAGAACCAGCCATGCATCTTCTTCTGGCTACATATTTGTACTACGAAGCCAGAAAATAAAATTCATTGATGAATGATTAGATTTTTTCTTCTAGCAATTGATCGACGATTTTTGTAGTGTTTTACAATTTAATTACAGGGGAAACTCGTTAGATGAGTTCTTTAATCCCTGTAATGATACTACTAATAAGGGGTGCCTATGGTAGCGTGACAAGTAGTCATACTGAGGCTAATAAGTGTGTCGATCCTTCTGCATTTAGATTTTTAATTAATGACTTGAAATATGGCAAGAAATATTCCTAGACATGTTTCGACCTATCAGGTCTCTTCAGTAGGACTATGTTCACCGAACCCCTGACCGTGTTGCCACACTCCAAGTCAGATTTATTTAGAATTTTTATTTTTTACCCCCACATTTTAGTTGCTAAATTTACTGGCTGTAAACTGGTATTTGCTCTTCAAATAGAAACTAGAAGAGAAGCCAAGTAACAAAAAGTTGATACATCCCCTCTCTCTTCATTCCTTGTGGGAAAATAAGCCTAGCAGATTATCTTGGTCAGGAAAATCCCTCAGAATACACTTCTATTTGTGAGAAGGGGATTTTGTTGAGAAAATGAAATGTAACTTCCTACACACTTCCGTTCAAGATTTAATTGCATCCCAAAATTGAATAGTTTTCTTGAATTTTATGAATATTTCCTGATTCAGATCGAGACTTGACGATGGGTTGAATTGATTTTCAAGCAATCCGTTCAATATCTCATAAAAGTCAAGTGACTGTTGCAAATCTCGCTTAGAAGGTCATCTCTTCGACATTCCTATCTACTGAATAGTCTTGGTTGCAAATTCCTTCATTGTCTTGTTCTGCTGGGTTTTGAATTGGCATTTTAAACCCTCCTATAATTAGTGGTGTCCTCGATTCTAGAGTTGTGATCTTTTCGAGATTCTAAAATTCGAGTAATGCCCAAGAATTTTTGGTTCTTTCAATTTATTTTGTAATTTGAAGCTGTATAAATATAACATTTTAAGAAAGCCTACACTTATTCAGCGTAGAGATGAATATAAGCACAAACCGAATGAAATTATCTCGGATCTGATTGTGTTTGAAGAAAATTGCAAAAATTGTTCGTATGAAGAAACATTTTCTTCAGTTTTGCCTCCCATGTAAAATTTTGTATGAAAACTCATTTGCAACCTATTTCGGTGAAAAACATTAGGTTTTTACATCAAGCACTGAGTATTTTTTTCTATAATTCAGACTCTACTGATTTATTTGAGACCCATTAATCCTTTAAGCCCCGGTAATACTCCTGAGCAACATTGACTTTTCTTATCGTTATTCATATATCCAAGGTAGTTAAATACATCAAGTCACATCATTTTGAAGAAGAGTTTGTAGGCTTTCTGATTACATATTCTAGGCTATTTAGTCATTTATTTGAGAAAAGATAATGGCCGTCGTATTTTGTAATTTCAAGTTTTACTATTTTCGTCATCTTTCGTTGTAGAAGACTTAAGCACGATTATGTAACGTGTTTGAATAACAAGACACGATTATTTTAATTATTCTAACTTTGAAAAATAAGAATTATCATAGAATTGTAAAGTCGGGTCTTAAAGGGTTGAAATCATAAATTTTCTCACCCCATCAACCTTTGTCAAAGAGAAAATCGAAGATGATTATCCTGATTTGAGACATGTTTACCATTGATAATTTTAATTCAAAAGTTATAAATTACAAGCGAATTTGACTGATTTGCATTTTATACAAAGATATCTGGAATTCCTATATTTGAAAAAGCAGGTTCAATATGCCATTTTGACATGATGTCAATCACATGCCATGTTGTGTCTGTAAAAACTTGACCGATTCATCAGAATTTGAGGAGAAATTTTTTCCTTGCAAATTGTACAAAATTAACTTTTTAATTCCAATATACAGACTTTATTTTTTCATTTATGAATAGTGTTCCAAAAAAGTAGCTTTCTAAATGTGATTAGAAAATAAAAGTTGAAACCAATCTCACTAGGATAAGTTAGGCCACATTTTGAAGAAAACTACAACCATTGAAAGAACTTGTTCGTTTTATGGAATTTCTCATGTTTTCATTGTCAAAATTGTAATCGCAAATTGGAGTAAAACAGTGCAGTTTTCTGTTTCTTTTTCTCTTACTACTGTAATGTTATTTCAATATTGATTGAAAACTTATTTTTTTCTTTCATTGAAATCTTCTTTCAAGTTTATTCAAATTTAGCAAAAACTCATTAAATTTATTAAATTCATCCATGTAGCATTCTTCAGACAGTCTTTTGGCGATTTTTTTGTATAACGATAACTCTCTATCCTCTATTTCAATAGGCCTTTCATTGTCTATAGTTTTATTAGGGTGAATATCACAAAGTATGAAATATCATTTTTTTTCGAAAAAGTTTACGTTGAATAATACAATAGAAATTAACAGACATTAAAGTACATATCTTTTTCATATTTGCCTTGATTTTCTTTATTTTTAACTTGCAAATCATTTTTGCATATTTTTTGTCACCCAAGTTATTAGGAAAAAATAGGCTTTTCATACTAATCATGAGAATTTAGATAGACAATCTAAAAATAAAACGACTCTCCATTGGCTATCTTTATTTAAGTAGAATTGAATGAATAAATAAATAAAGAGAAAATTTACTATAATTCATTGAAAAAGAAAATTGTATTTTTCTCTCTCTCTCTTTCCAATCAATTCTGTTGAGTTGTACTATCGGAATCTCACTAATTTATTAGAAATTCTTCTTTGTTTCTTCATTTCTTTTTTCCAAGTTTCATTGTAAATTCCTATCTAGAATTCAACATGTATACCACTTCTATTAGCTTAAAATGAACTATTCTTCTTTACACAATAGATGCAAAATACCATTTCATTAATTAGAATACACTCCAATCTGTGATTTTTTCTCTTCAGCACCTGATTTATTCAGATTATCCTTCCACAACGTCATATGTTTTTACGTAATGATAAAAATGTATAAAATATTTTCAATTTATTTATTGCATTCTTTACATTTTCCTCCTTTTTTAACAGTTTTCAGTATTTTCATATCTTTCAAGATAGAGTGGTAAATATTTCAGAGAAAAGTCAATATTAATACATTTTTGTCAAAATAAATCATTTCAGTTATTTATGAGATTTAGTCCAATCCAAAATAATTATCCTTGAGGAATATTTCATGATCCATTATTCTCAAGTCCCTAAAATAAAGAAGAATTGATTAGTCTAGAATAACGATTCACGGTTTTGCTCTATTTATATCACGTTGTAACACAAGAGCTTGAACGTTTAATAAACCTTCCAGTAAACCTTCCTGTTCCAGTAATTCTGAAATATTATATCAGCACATGAATTGATTTCTGGTACTTAGAGCAAATTATTTAGGAAAAATAATCTATTAGAAGAAAAAAAGACAAGTAAGAGTCCTACAAAGTTGACTTTTGTTAAATTCCCCTCTCAAATGACTGTTTAGGGACTTTTTATTTAGAAGAGGATATTTTTTATCATTAAAAATTAATTTAATTTCTCAGGTGATGTAAAACAATTTTTTTCATCAAAGTGGTTTATTGGTCAGCAAATACCATCTGAGACTAGAACAGAAAAAATTGACCGTTATTTTTTAATGAGATTTTTATTACGGTCAAACTTATTTTATTTCGATTTATACAATAAAACACTTGCATTTAATATTCCATTATTTCTGCTACATCAATTTACTGCGTTTCCATGGAAAAACTTGTCACGCTAGTTAATTTCCAATACAGTGAATGAATGATATTGAAAAAAATTCATAACAAATAAATACTGACATGAACTAGAGGTAATTTCGTATTATAGAAAAAATTATTATTAACAATGCAGTTCCTAAAACGTTATTTTCCAATAGATGGAAATATACTAATTGAAAATTTATTTTTTTTCACTGTAGAGTTGGACGAATTTTTTTATCAAACATTTAATGCAAACGTAAATTGCTTAATTGTAGGCTATTTCTAAAACTTGACTTATTTCTGATCAAAATTCTACTTTTTTGATACAAAAATGTCCCTCTTCATTCACTATAAACATTGTGTACATGTTACTGTTAATTTACAGGTTTATCGTTTCCCTCCCCACCAATGGTGCGTTTTCAATTAGTACAGAGATACAAATTATTTTAGTTTCTATACTTACCAATGAGCCCAAGTTTCCCTTAGTAGCAATCACACGCTTTTGATCAGAAATGTTTGGGTAGAGAGTTTCGTAGCGACAGAGTTCTCATTTTCACCAACTTGGGATTTATCACGTAATCTATCAATTATTGTTCCCTCTTTTGAACTAGCTCCTTCAAAGATGCGTGGAAATAGTCTACTTAAAAATCAATGCCCTTCAATATACATAGACTACTGTGCACCTTCCTCCTGGGAATCACATTTCCCATAATTACTGTTTTCCCTCATTATTCCCTCAATTTGCAATGAATTAAGAAATTAAATATGAATTCTGTTAATTACTCTCTCCCTCTATTGTGTCATTTGGTTGTTTGAAAATGCAAATTTATTCAAAAAATCATGGCGCGAAAATATAATATTCTGGTATACCGAATTCTTACCAGGGATAATTTCCTCCAGACCAAACGTTGCAAGTGTCTAGAAAGTTTTCTCAGTTTTCAACTGCGTTTTAGCAAAAAGTCTCTAACAATTAGAGCGACCAGAAATGTGTTATAATCTTTAAGAAATATGCTTTTTTGAGAGCCAAAACATGTGATGCAAATTTCCAGATTTTTTCAACTAATAATCAATGTTGGTTTTGAAGGGTAAAATTTGCCGAAATCTTTATGAATGATAGCTAGAAGCCGATAAAATAGGCTTCTATATAAAGTTAGAATGAAGATTTAGAATTTCTATTTACCACCTCATTTTGTAGAGATTACAAAAGATGGACATCCCAAAGCCCCAGCGGCATGAGACAACCACCTCCTTCATACCGGTTGATGAGTCAACATATGAACCGCCATGGGACTCATCTGAGAGCACCTCTCACAACATTGTCAATCGAATGTCTCCTCTGAAGATGAGCTGTGAGTGTGGATCATCCACCCTTTTATTTTGAAAATGATTCTTCATTTCTTACCAAATGGAAAATACATTTTGTTTTTTCAAACCATTTTAAAAATAACAATTTTCCTGCTAATTAGTACCTTAAACCATCTGCTTCATTAATCTGAATATTCTCAATAATATGCTTTTTAAAGATGAATATGCTAAAATATGCTTTTCTATCTCTAAGACAGCTAGAATAAATGTCCAACTTTTTATTATCAGCTTGATAACAACTTATCAAAATATGCTAAACCCCTGATTTCTGTCATTTGATTAGTCTTACAAAAATAATTGATCTGATTTTTTCACAGAATCTACTTCCTTCTTCGTCTCAATCATCTCATCTCTTAGACTTTTGTTTCTCTTAAAAATCAATCTTGTAATAACTTGTAAGAAGCCAATGAAGTGTGTTTGTGTGTGGATTGCCTCATGTCTACCCCTCTCATGGTCTTTGCTATTTCATTGTGGAAAAGAGCTTATTTGATAAACAAATCAAAGAGAGAAGAAAAAGAAAAAGCCACTGAAATCTTTGACAAATACTCTTAGTCAATGAATCAAGCCGAATGTTTACAATAAAAATTGGCGAAATGATGCAGAAAACTTTTTTCTGTCCAGTTGTAAGATTAAAGAGTCAAACCGAAGCTATTATCACATAATTATTTTACAAAACAAATTTTTAAGTTTCTTGTAATTTCAAGGATAAAAATTCATCTAAGTAAGTAAGTTCCACCAAGACATGTTAATTACTCATAAGTAGAAGAATTGGTCATTTAAGAAATGAATATATTACTCCCGACTTCAAGAACGTTCATTATTAATGTATGATGCAAGGACGTTCATTCTACTTTATATACCAACAAGGGAGTGCTTACTTTCCCAACAGGGTTCCAAAATCAATATGGCATAATATACGCTTATCATAAGCTTATTTTTGACAAGCCTGTTTAGTAAATAAAAGATGAATACACAACTGATTAAAATCGAATTGACAGAAATTTTTACCATAGAAATGCCTTAAATTGATATTTATGCCCCTTTTTCGAACCACGGAAAGTTGATAATCCCTTATCTGGCCTGGGACCAACTTGTTCAATAAATTGTTTAATATGATATATTTGCAAAAAAAATTATTTATATGATATGATTAAAAGAAAAAAATTAATTACCAGTCATTTTTGTAAAAAATAAATAGGTGATATTTTTTGCAAAAATAACTGGTAACAATTTTGCAAAATAAATATGAGAATTCATGAGCCTTTTTTCAATCGAATCGGTTAAAATCACGGCTTCAAGAATTTTTTTTAACAAACAATAAGTTTAGAATATACTCTCCAATTTGTATAAAAGGCGGAAATTTTATCCATACACAGAATATTCGATGCATTTCCAATTTCAGTGCTTACTAGACAATAAACTAGCCTGTATTCTATCGATTTCTTTCTCGTAAAACTTGTCACCTGCGTGTTCAGAGATTAAACGCTTGATTCCTTCTCTCAAATCCCCTCCTCTGATAAAGGAGCAGATCTCAATTACACTGGGCATTCTTCATTCTCTATTCAACCCCTCCCCCAACTCTTTTTAAATCTCCAAAAATCAACAAGAATCATTATGGAAATCTCCTTGGGAAAATGCTAATCACATGACCTTCAAAACTCAATGTTGGCTATCTATGTATTAACTGCGTTGTGATGATGATTTGCATAATTTTTCCCTTTTAAGAATTCTCTTGCCCTCATGTGCATTTCTCTGTTACTAGTTCGACAAAACGAGGTTCTATCGATGACTCAAGGAAATGCTAAAGGCCCAACAGAATCAGATCGCCCAAATACTTTGGAACAAGAATTGTATGTCCGGTTGCACTATTTTTGAGTAGTAAGAATACTTATTTACTCATTGCTCTAGTTGGTATCATCCAGACATGACGAGGACTGCAGCTGAGGCGGCCATCAAGACAGAACCCGATGGCACTTTTCTCGTACGCCCTAGTGGAACTTCTCCCAACGACTTTTCACTGACTATTAAGTTTGTGTATTGATTTATTCTGACCATGAATAATTAGTCCAGGGGCCAGAAGGGCCACATAGGGATTAGAAAAAGGAAAATAGATAAGGTGTAATGGATTCATTGGGGAATCTGGAGCAGTGGCTAGTGCATTGGCTTGCCAATCTACCAGTCGCGAGTTTGATTCCTCCCTATGGCATACTGAAGAATCCAAATAAGGATGAAACGTATCTGTCTGGTTAAATGATGAAATTATTTATATTTGCTTTATCTTTATAGGCTTATTTCCTTGCAAAACTGACAAAATCACTTGTTCTGATCTTCTACTTAGTAGTAGGTAAAACTCCTACTTGGAAATAATTGAGGCTTTTCGCATGCAAAATTTGATGTAACTACTCAACTATAGATCATTAAAATCGTTTATAGTTTCATAGTAAGGGTTCCGTAGGCCTTGGTAAACTCTGCTTCAACTATTGCTTGCGAAAAAGAAATCTTGAAAAATCAAAATTTTAATTCTATACACACATAGCCTACTTTAAAGTAATATTCAAACTTGTAAACAACTTTATTAGTACTTTTTAAATGATAGATGAACTTACTCTTTTCTTATGATATGTGTTCTTGTATGCTTCCTTAACTCCTCTATTTTATCAACAGGTTCGGTGACATCCTACACATGAAGATCAAGAAAGATAAGGTGACTAATCATTACATCCTAGGAGAGTATAGTAAACCCTATGCCAGCATCCAACACATGATCGATCACTTTACCCATTGCTTTGTCCCCGTCTGGGACTCAGATCCGGTGCCTCTTAAGTATCCGTTGAAGAGAAATTTCTAATTTTATTTTCTTATCCCCATCAATCAGAGTTGAAAATCATGCCTAATTTTCTATATTATCTCCGCGAACGAAAAAGGATACAATTTTGAATTTTCATGTTTCTTTTTGTGTAAATTTCAATTATTTTTCATCATATCTCTCCAAAAGATATACATTTCAAGATAGAGTTCATTCTGTACTATGATTTACACTCTTTCTGATCGATTAGAGGTTCTATTTACTGAGTCACAAGAAGTCTTGTGAAATTATTACTGATCGTGTTACGCACACAGCACATTCTCGTACCTCACTAATTACTCCCATGCCCATCCGACCAATGAGAGTAAGGCAATGCCTTACTAAGGCATGTGTGTTTGGATATTTATCATTCATTAATACTCAAATCAAGACGTGGAGAAGGTCGTCCTCTGAATCGAAAATCAATACTGAGTGAGTTCATCAAACAAAATTGATCTATATTCAGATTCCTGAGCTGAACCAAAACCAATCATTATGAAAATATTTCTAAAAAACTCGCATATAATTAATTTTAGGAGTACTTGCACACAGAGTTTAGAAATATTTATATGCCTAGATTATTTATTTTTCTTGAATTCTCTGTAATCATGAAACTCATTTTTCATCGAACTGAGTCTCGAGAAAATGCACGTCTTTTAATCATGCCCAACCCTTTAGCGAAGTCCTGAGAGTATATCCTTTTTAGATGGGAATTCCTACTAGAAAATTACGTTACAAATCTTAATTTACTTATTATTAAGAATATTGCTATGCCGATGGAATATTTATTTCAGCCAAGTTGAGAATCAATCTATGTTTCTCGCAAGTTAAATCGCAATCGAATAACTAATATTTAATAATCATGTAAATATGGTGATTTTATTGACATAATGTTAAACAACTTATTTATAAAACAAAAATAACGGCGCGTTTTCATAATTTTCTAGTTTAGAAGTCTAGTGCAATGTTAGAAAGATTATGACAGTCTCAGTTGACTTTTTCCATTTAAATTTGAATAAGTTCCAAAATTAAAAAATGGAAACAACAAAAAATTCAAGCAATCATGTTTTAATTTGTGTTATATTCAAAAATAAGTTAGAAGTTCTCACTGCAATAAGTTTCTCTCTACTCTGAGTGAAGTTCATTCCATAATTCTCTGATGAAACGATCTATCCCGAATGTATAAAGAATTCTAGCTGTGCCAGTTGATGCCCTGCTGATCTTCTTAGTAAGTTAATGTTTGGATATTCTTACTGTTTCAACCTTAATCCTTGTAAAAATACATATAAATCCAATCTAATAGCCTCGAATACAGTTTACTTTGGACTAAATTTGTGTTCAATTTTTTAGTTAGACAAATTTAAAATAAAGAACTCTTTATAAAATTCACCTTTTTCTTAGACTGTTCCGGGCAATTTTGATAATGGTTCTCTTCAAAACTTCAGTATTCAATTGACCTAAATTTGACTGATTAGAAGAGTAAACTGCTTGCTAGTAAACTCAACTATATTGAATCGTGTTATCAAAACTCAGCAATTATAACAATATTCTATGTTCTTTCAGTTTCCGAGTTCGACAGCCTGTCTACTCCTCAAGGAATCGTTCAAAACTCAGCAATTGTAACAATGTTCTTTCATTGACCGGTATTGATCCTGAACTTGGTCAGCTGATGTAAAAGGTTTGTTGCATTTTAAGGGACGTAAGGCATGAATGGATTTCTCCCAGCTGTATCAATTATCCTCTTATTTAGTCATATTGAGAACATTGATAAAGGGGTATGAATTAAAATAAGGGTCGTTTTGTCTTCGTACTATGCAAAGATATTCTGACCCGATTACATTTCAGTTCTAGTCCCTTTCCAATTCTTTTGAGAATCTCATTTAATTTATTCTAATGATTGATGGCTGTTCAGTTGTTTCGCCAAACTGGAGAAATTCTTTAATTTTTAGAAAAATCAGTTATCTGAGCTAATCTAGAGTCGAAAATGTATTCGTGCTACACAACGGCATGGCATGCAGGGGAGTCACGGCCCGGCTTCGAAATTAAGTGAATCCTTTTATGTATTGTGAGTTACTCTTTGATGAGAGTTGGTTTCCAATCAAATTTTCGAGTTATTTTATGAGAAATCTTTTTTTTAAATTAGTTTATTCGCATGAATGAAAATTTATCAAATTTTATTTGCTCAACAGTATTAAGCCTATTCTTAAAATGAATATAAATTAGCAAAATTCTAGTACTTTTTAAATTAATTTGCTAACAATTCGTTCTTAAACATCTCGTTCATAGCTTTCTTGGTGAAAAAAAGCAAGCTCAAAGGTGCTTGTTTAAAAAATTATCAAATTTTATTTACTCACTCATCTTAAGCCCAATCTTTACAAGAATGGAAATCGATTGATAGCTTCTCAGGTAAAAATTCAACTTAAATTTTCCAAGAAATGTCAACGTTACGTCAGACACCTTAATCATATTTCTCAACTAGATGTAAATTAGTACAATATACTCCAGGTTTAATTTGAATTGGAAACTCGACTCTCATCATTTATCTTTGGCACTCTGTCGACTATGGCGCATTGATTGCGAGATTCCCCAAAGCCAGTCTTGTAATCCCATTGGAACTTTTGGAGACTTTGGTAAGTGATGAATGAAAATTAGGTCTCTCCTTATTTTTGTTTATTGCTTTAAATTTCTCTCAAGTTCCAATAGGATCACTAGGCTATTTTAGTCGACATGGTGCCTAAGAAGAGGAGCTCAAGATATGTGAAGGGTCACTTTTTTTGGGGGTTGGGGCTGGCTCGTAAGCGGAGGGCTGTTAAAATGTTTTTTTTCAAATAAAAAAATTTATATTCTGAAACAATCCTTTATTTTCAAAAAATATTTTTGCGTGACCTGTGCCTGATATCCCCTCTAGACAAGGCATTGGATGGTTTCAACATTTATATTTAAAGTTGGGTTTCTTCTTGTTGCTCATTTAGTCAAGGACTATGGTCGATATCAAGAGTCTAAGAGTATCATTTAAGTTTATCGAATTTCAACATGTAATTCAAAG
>JJOG01005572.1:0-12058 GCA_000715275.1 Gyrodactylus salaris
CATGTTTAAGAAAAAATAGCATGTTGCACACGATATGGCGTCACAATGATAGAATATTTTCTAATTTTTGTTTAATTCCACATGATAATCCTATCAGCTGAAGGGAAAAATATTTCTAGCTGATAATAGGAATTCAAATTTTTCGCTCGAATAAACAAGAAAAATATTGAATCAAATGAATATTCTGTATTCTCAAAATATAAAATTTGTAAAAATGTTGATTTGATTCCTTAGAATGGTATTTAAAACAATTTTAAACTAAATGTGTAAAATATTGAGCTATTTGTGGAAAATTCATTGATTTAACTCGTAGCTAAATAAAACGTTTACACCAATTTAAAAAATCAACAAACTTTAAGGTGCTGGAAATATTTTCATAATGAATACTCAGACCAACAAATATGAAAATATCTAGTTTACTGCGATTCTCTATGATTTTCAACCCTAATTTTTTTATTATACCAGTCCAATGTACATTCGACTCATCTAAGTTCCAGATACTAAAAAGAAACCCTCTCAATAATATGCTCGAGTTAAAGATCAAGACGAAATTCTACATAATGAAGACATCTTTGTAAACAACAGAACAACGTTCATACCCTAACCCTACAATGGCCAGCCTGAAAGTCTTTCAGAGGGTTTCTTCTTTCAAAATTGACACAGTTGTAATAATAAGACAAGAATTCATGAATTTACTACCATTGAATGTTTTTGAAAATATTTATCACTTTAACTTAACTCAAGGATTGATAAAATTGGTTGAAATATAAAATGTTTATGTATTGAATATTATTAAATGAATAATAATCTCTGCTTGTTTGTTCGAGCAAATGCTTCCCGAATATAAATAAGATGGAAAATATTTTTGACTTGAATCGCATACTAATAAGTAGTAACATACATTGAAAATATAGATTTACTTCAAAAATACTTACTGTTTACTAGAAATGATTCTATTCAATTCTATTTATTTGAATAATAAATTTAATTATGCCCTATCAGAGTTTGTCAGGAAACATGATATTTGCTATTTTTGGAAAAATTAACTGAAATGGTAAATAAGCTTTATTTTTACCAAATATATCAGAACATGAAATAGTCTAGGGTTATTACCTATATTAAATTTCCTATTGCATATTTCTAAGATATTTTTCAGAAAGGAATGCATATTTCGGGAAGTCTTATTTATTAGTCTATATTTTAGAAAATTCAAATTGATTATTTCGAAGATAAACTAACACGTATGATAATTTTTTATGACAAAAACACTATTTGTTAATATGGATTAAATATCCAAACACTCACCTTCTGATGTTGAGATTGACTGCAAAATAAATAGAGTCCCAAGAATGAAGAATAACATATTTTAAAGTTGTATTTCGTCTATATCCGATCGAAAAATGTGCTGGCTTTATTAAGAAACGAAAATACGGATATCGAAATGCGAACAAATTTCTTCGTTTTTTTAATTGTATGAGAAAGAAATCACATTTGACAATTTTTGATGCTCTTTGATAGATTTTATTCTGATTAGCAAGAAGGACAAAATATTTATGTCAAAAGGAAAAATAATTTTAATTTTATAAATATTAAAGGCCGTGCAATTATTGTGTATTTATATTGAATTTGAAATAGATTTTTATAATTTTTGGTTATTCTGAGATCTGATTTTCATCGTTATAAATTTTTATAAGATTTTATACTCAAGGAATAACACTTTATTAATTTATATGTTTCTTAAGATAAGATCTCTCTTTATTTGAAAAGGAAAATTCACATTTAGAAAAACCATAATTCGCTTTCATACTCTCAGAGTATTACTCTGTATTCCCAATATTCTCTTAAATTCAGGTCTTGAGACACAAAAAATCACTCATGAATTATTGAGTCAATACTATTGACCAAAAATGAACTTATTGTTCAAAAAAGCAGCTTTATTTATCTTTTAAAATTATATTTTTGAGGTAAATTCGATCCGAATGCAAATGAAAAGTTTCGTTCTGTTAGTTTATTTATAAAAACGCTAGGTATACATCAAACAACATCAAAGAATTAAACAAGAAGAGTATGAAATTTTATTCTTTCTATCGATCTGAAAGATTTTATTGGTTCTTACTTATAATTCAAAACTAACACAAAAATCTTCCTATCTGAACCAGTTCATATGAAGAGACTTCCTATATGGTTAAAAATATTAAAAATTTTATCATTGGCTCTGTTGTCAACAAGGATTATTAAAAAAAAAAGAAAAAATAGAGGAACCTTGCATTGCACCGAATATAATTCTCTTGAATGATGATTGAGCATCAAATACGTTCAAGAGTTAGACTCGGCTATGAAAATCAAATTCTAAGGGAAAAACATGATTTCGTCCCCATCGACCTGAGATAAGTCCGTGTTTGGCAAACATGTCTAAGATAGACACTCTTCCAAAATCAGATTACAAATAAGTATACTATTTTAAAACCAAACTTTTTATTATTACTAGGCCAGTAATTTGACGATCCTATTCAGGAACATAACTCAGAGATAAAAAAATTTAATATAGCATTGAACATAATCAAGATATCGGCATTCGGTTATAGCCAAATTTATATTAATACTGTACTAACAAAAATACGTATATATGCCCGTACGCACCTTTAATTTAATTGATTTTTGGTTGTAGACGAAATAAAGTCATTCAAAGCTTAAATGCCCTTACTTTGCCATGATAAAATGACTGAAGTTGACAAATATTCTGAAGTCACATTAATAATAATGTCTTATTAAATATAATGAGTCATTATTAATGACCAAGTAAAACAAGTTGATCACAACATATCTTTTATTATCCGTAAGATTCTTCTGTTATTCTGAGTTTTAAACCCCAATTGATAGAT
The DNA here is from genome assembly GCA_000715275.1 of Gyrodactylus salaris. Classification (NCBI taxonomy): domain Eukaryota; kingdom Metazoa; phylum Platyhelminthes; class Monogenea; order Gyrodactylidea; family Gyrodactylidae; genus Gyrodactylus; species Gyrodactylus salaris. The sequence continues at coordinate 2,883 of JJOG01005572.1, forward strand.
ATGCGGGTCTGCAACAATGACTAATAAATAGAGAGGCAGATTTTTTGAGTTATCATTTTGAGAAGGATATAGAGACATATAGGAAAATACGTAATTCAGAAAATAAATGCACTCAATGAGTTTGAGAGCATTCTCAAATTCATAAGTCGATATCCAAATCTAGTTCGAAATTACGAAAACGTGAAATAGAAAAATTAATAATTGTCACGTAAGAGACGAGGATATTTAAGTGAGAAAGTTTTCAAATTAATCGAAATATGAAATCAGAAGTATTTTGCTTCCTCAGTCGTGTCCTATGTCTTTCTGCAATTTACAGAGGTGAACTTATAGTCGCTAAGGACTTCACTTTTATTGCATTGTTGCAAGGATCACCTCTAATGTGTGCAGGCTCACTAATAGCGAAAATGTCGGTACAAACAGCTGCGCATTGCTTATGCCAAACAAAGATAGTCAAAACGGTGATTAAAAAAGAGATCCTTTAAGAAATCTCAAATTTTAATGACTTTATTTTAATCAAGGCCCAATTCCTTATGAGTTCCATCTATGAATACTCATAAATACAACTTTAATGATATTCATTTTCATCCTGAATATCGGGGCGTCTGTGCCGCATATGCTAGAGGCGAGAAGAATCCCATTAGAGGTACATCAGGCTATGATGTTGCTGTGTTGAATCTTGATAAGTCTCCAGTGGAAAAGCAAAAAACCGTTAAGATTATTGAAATCGACCCAAAGTTTATAGTTCCAATCGGTCATACTTTCGCAGTAATGGGCTACGGTACTGATGAATCAGTAAGAGATCCTAAAAAAACCACTGGATATCTAAAGATTGGACGTTTGCGAACTACACCTTGCTTCACGAATCCTCATGGTAATCCCATTTGTGCATCATTGAACGCAACTCATAATGTTCAAACCTGTGGGGTAGGTGACTCTGGTGGTCCTCTTTACGATGAAACGACTAAGAAGTTACTTGGAAATATTTCTGGCATTCTTGATGAAGATCGTGACAAAGTTACTTTGAGTTACTTTGTTGGTACGAGAAATAGTGAAATCTATGATTTCTTGAGCCACGAATATATTTTAAGAATGATTTTATTATTTTGCGATTGCATGTCCCGAAATGAGAGAAACAGGCTAAATTGGTAGCATAGATTTGAAAATAAAGAATACGGAAAGTAATACTGAAAGAGAATTAAAAAAAATTAATTGAAAATAAAGTAGATGATATCCATTCTTAATTCAATATTAACTGAAAAGGGTTCAAATTTTTATTTTCTGAAAGATTTCTAAGAATATATACGAAATTCCGTATGAAAATTGCAAGGCCTTGTCTATTAGACTTGGCCCTAGTCATAAGATTACCAAAATCTGTGATTTCTATAATCTATGTTTGTTCAAAAGTATTAGGTTAACATGTGATCTGTCTCCTAATAAAACTTAAAAGTGGAGGAAATTTTTTTAGTTGTTTGAAAAAATTGAAATATAGTAGATTAGTATTTTGAGTCCTCTAAAGTATATGGTGTATGTTTGATGAACTTGAGAGAGATTGACTAATGAGAGATTGGGGTAGACGATATATATTTAGTGCGAGAACGAGGGTGATTTCTCGATGGAGCCCTAGGATGTGAATACTGTTGTTTAGCCTTTTTGAAAGAAAACTGAAAAAGGGAATAATTCAACCAATCCGGAAACGTCAAATCCACATGCCATTCGAATCTGCACTTTTCTGTCCATTTTTGTAATTTCACTTCTACCAAATCTACAAAACCCTAGTATTTAGGATCTCACGAGAATCGGAGAAAATAAAGGCTTTCAACATCCAATATAAGAATTCCTGTAATACTGACCCTTTCAAATAAAAACTTTATCTACTTCTAAAATCTCCAGATATGTAATACAATATTTTTCTCATCAGTTCATACAGCACAAATTAAACAACGCTTATAGACGATAATAACATCATTTTCTCTTCCATTTGAGAAATTTATAATATTTTTTCTTATAACTTGAAACAATATAAGACTCATCTTAGTTAAGCATATTGCAACAGATCTACTAGGATATGTGCGTGAATGGGTTATAGCTTCTGAATTGGAAAATACTACTAAGTTATTATTTCGTGACCCTTACCTCTGATTGGTTCACTTCTAGCCAATCATTTCTTAACACTGTCTGAGGGTTTTGTATTGCATGAACAAAATAAACTTTATTTTTATTTTCTGTTAAATAGTTAAGTCATCATTTAACAAAAGAATTCATAAATGTATAGAACGACGAAAAAATATATATAAAGGATTTTATTTTCTTTTATTGACAACTTAAAATAATTCAATTTTTTACAACCATTGAGAACCAAATCCAGATTTTTTTCTTTCTACCTTTTTTGGTAGAACTATATATTTTCTTCGTCAATGATTTGATTTTGGCTTCCTTATCAAATGAGACTTGGCATCTTCCAAGGTTTTGAAGACTCTCCTTTTTTTAAATCTGATAAGTTCTTGTTTAATCTTTGAAGGTGAGGGCTTGTTATCCGCTGCAGTGAGTTGTAGCTATCCTGCTGTCTAGTGTTGTGGTTGTAAGAGGGGCCATCTAAATTGTTGAGTTGAAGACTGATAGCGAAGCTTATTATGCGACACCATAGCGGGAATAGGCTTGCTTTGGAATCTCCGTTGGATGCTCTCAGTCTTTTTGAGTGTCCTTTTAGTGACTGACAGAGTGAATGCTGAGCCGTAGTCGATAACTGGTAGTATGAACGATTTGTAGAGCCGTAGTCGTAGAGAGATATTCTTGAAAAATTTACATAAGAAGAATACTTTTATATTTGCAGCTTTGTTCATGTTTTTAAGTGTTTTTCAAAAAGTTTGTTTACTGTAGGTAATTCCAAGGTCCTTAAAGTCGTCTGTGATGAGCGGATTGAATATTGGTAAGAGTTGAGGAGGAGAGGGACCAAAGCACACCATTTTAGTTTTTTTCTCTGTTTAGGGATAGACCAAGTTCTTACAGAGTTGATTTGGTTTGTGACAGTTCATTGAGGATGCTGTCATTACTAATGTTGTTGACAGGGATGACTATCTTAATTTCGTCTGCGAATTTGAAAGCTTTGACGTTTGCATTGAGGGGCTGGACTGAAGAGAATGCCAAATTGAACAGCCAAGGAGCGATTGTAGAGCCTTGAGGCACACCTGACGTTATTGGAATGTTTGTTTATTACAGATCATTGAAGTAGACATACTGTGAGCGGCATGTAAGGAATTTTAGGGTCATTCTCGAGATTGTTGGTTAAACATTGTTCCTTGTTAGAGCATCGGCAATTGATTGGAATTTGAGCTTATCAAATCCTTTGGTATGTCTAAATAGAAAACGATGAATTTTCTTATATTTGAGTTGATTTATATAATCAATGAATTTGAGTATGTTAGAGGAAGTTGATTTTGCTTCTGTAAAGTCATGTTGTGAGGGGTCTGAGGCTATTACAGAGCTTTTTATTCTTTGATAGAGAAGAAGATCTATGACAGTAAGAAAGATCGGGAGGTTTGAGATAGAACGGAAGTGTTCAAGTCTCGTTGGATTGTTTATTTTTGCGAGGGGGGAGGATTTTTAACAATGTCCACTCATGTGAAATATGTCCAAGACGGAAAAGGTCATTAATGTAGTTTGGAAAGTTTTCAAGAAAGTGATCAGGGAGGGAGAGTATAAGCTCAATCGAGTTGTAGAGGTTATCTTTACGTTTTATGGAGTTGGATGATTTTAAGGCTGATTTCAGATCAATCAAAGAGAAAGTTAAGAAGTTATCAGAAGATGGGATAGCCATAGTGCTAAAGTTGTTAGGGCTATAGCTGGAGGCAAAGAAAGAGTTGAGTTCAGTGGCGTTAAATAAATTTAATTTTGGTATTTTTATCCATGTTTGAAAGAAAGTTAATTTTTTTCTAAGCTCTAGAGGGTTTTGTAGACAGATCAGAGATAATGCTTTTTTCAAATATCTTTTGAGCGAGAAATGATTTTGCTTTTCTGTAGTTAATAGTTAATCGTGAAGAACTAAGAATCAGAGAGAAGATTAAGTTTGAGTTGAACCCATCATGAAAGAGCAAGTCAAGTCTAGAGTCAATATTCAGTTTAAGTTTTGCAAAGTCAACGGTTTAGTGTGAGGAGGCAGAGTCATAGAACTTTGTGTCTGAAGATGACATTATTATTTTATGATCAGAGGAGGTAAGTTTGAATCAATGAGATAGATTTAGTGATGGCAGGTTTGTGAAGATAAGAAAGTTGCCTGAAAGAGGGAAAGTAGGTTCAGATACTATTTGTTCAATTTGAAGAAGATCCATAAAGTTGAGAAAGGGATGGTGAAGAGATGAATCAGGACAGTAAGTTGCAATGTTAAGGTCCCCTTGAATGATGAGATAGTAAGAGGAGTGTCAAGCTAGATAGTCAGATATGAATTTATCTAGTGAGAGGTAAATTGATATAGGTAGACTAGGAGGGTAATATATGGTGATAATTATAATAAAAGAATTTTTAAACTCAAGTGTTCCTGCTGCGTCGTAGGAATCATGTTAAGTCTTAGAGTTGACTATCGTCCATGAAGATTCTATGAAGCACTCCACCACCAACCCTTTCAGGGTCGATGAAGTTTGAAGGGATTGTATCATTGAGCCAGGATTCTGTAATGAAGATGAAGCTTGGCCGGTGTTGATTTGTGATGTTTTTAAGGTCGTAGAACGATGTGTTAGAGAGGAGGTTGTGAGCATTCCATAGGAGAGATTTGAGGAAGCTCATTGAGTTAGACTCATTGGGGTCCAGGAGAAAGCTGTTTTTGAGGCAGATTCACTCCGAGCGAATTTGGTGATATTTCAGCATTTCTCTTTAATTTTTGAGAGATGATAATCGACGGAGAGTATATGACATTTGGAGTCGAGTTATCAAATGGCGAGTTTGAAGGTGTAGGAAGTTTCATTTGAATTTGAGTTTCAACTGGGGGACTTTTTTTAACAAGGTATTCTCTATGATCAGGAGAGCGGTCGCGAGTAATTGTGATACCCTCGGAGATCAATGTAGATTGATGAACGTCTGAGGGAATTTTAAGATTACCTTGGAATTTGGCGTCGGTGATGATGCCATTTTTGACAATTGGGATAATGTCGCCTTTTAAGTTCGGGATGCTGTTAATTATTTTTGAAAGTGTTCTATCGAGAATGTCGTTAGTATAGATTGAGGCGTGGATTATGAGGTTGAGTGCCCTTGACTTTTTTTGTACAGCTTCACGTTGTGTTTTTTTTGGGAGGTTGCCTGCTTTTTGGAGCAGCGTGGTCTAGGGAAGGTTTGGGAATCCGATTTTTAAGCCTTCGGTTTTTTCAATCCAAATTGACTTGGGAGGTTGAGCTGTAGTCTTTGTTGAGTTTACAAAGCTCTGGAATGAGATGTGGTGAGACATGAAGATCTCCCATAAGTATGTCGTGAATGATGTTTTAGGGGAGAGCATCAAAGGACGCGCGCATGCGTAGCGGTTCAAACAACATTCCTCCCTGTCTTAGGTGTTTTTTTTTTAATTCTATAGCTTGACTCTTTGTGTGACCCACATAGGAACTTCCACATCCTCAAGTGGTTTGGTAAACCACATAGATTTTTGTGTACTATTTTTCTCGGCACTTGTTTCTAGTATGCAGTTAGTATATTTTTACATCTGTTCCCTTATAAAAGTCGACTGTTTTTCGTAGCGGGTCATGTGTGAATAATGAAGAGAAATCGAACGATACCATTTTTGTGACACTGAAATGATATTAAATTGTTTAGGGAAATCTACGGATTTTTTCAGTGAATATCTGCAAATCTCGTCCTTGAAGCTCTTTTATTAGCCATTCCATAAGTTCGATAACATTTCAAGTATTGGGCGGAATTTTAAGCTATCTGCTGTGTTGAGCACTTTGGGAGGAAGATAAATTTTACTGAATTCAGCTTTGATAGGTCTCAGTGTTGTTGCGAGATTGTCATCAACTATGCCCGATTTGCTGAGCTTGTATATTTCGAGAACTTCTTCAGCCGAGACTCAGTTGATTTTCCATCGATTATTCTGAACCTTTTCTTATCAGAAAATAGGATGCTGCCACTTGTAAAGTATTCCTCTGACTTCAGAACGCATTTTCCATTACCTGTATCTAATGGCAACAGAAGAATATCATTATTAGTCTTCAAAATCTTTAATATATCATAATTATTTTCTATTGAGAAAATGGGAGTCTATATTCTGTTGCTTCAACTGTAACCAGACCACCTTTGTAACAGTTTCACACTGTTCTCTATGTTGATCATTAACAGGCTCGAATTTCTCGAAACAAATGTCAGTATCGACGTTCAAATTGAACTTGTTGAACTGCATATCTGTCAAGTTGAACGCCAGTGTAATTGTAGACAAAACGTTCTCGATTCTCTGGAAGTTTGAACAGAGCTGTACACTTATTGTCTGAGACCAACTGAAGGTATTCGTTGAATTTTATTGGTATAGGATCAGGGAGTGCTTAAATGGTTGGTAATATCTTCAAATAGACGTGTTGCAATTTATCAATCATTTGTTCAAATCTGAAATTCTTTGAAGAACCGATGAATTTGGTAGAAATATATATTTTCTTCGTTCTATAAAATAATACATTGTTATTGTTGTGTTTCTAAGTTAGCATTCGTAATGAGTATTTGAGGAGAGAGCAAATTAAAATTAAAATTTTTGTTTGAAGGGATTTATTAATGATTTGATTAACTCTTCTCCATTTATTTGGGAAACCGCCTCTCCATTTTCTTTCAAATAATTAACAAATCAAAACAAATTAAAATCTTTCAAAAATCATATAAATAGAATTAAATTCCATATAAATGTTACTAGAGTATGGCACCTCGGTAGCGCAATGGTTATAGCGTTCGCACTAAACTAAGGTTACCGAGTTCGAATCTCATTCAATAAATCCCTATTAATGAGAACTAATAGGTCGAAACATGTCTAGGAAAAGTTCTACCATTGGACACTGGTGTCCCGTTGAGAGAAAGTTAAAAATACTAATAGAAAAAGTTATTATTTTATAGAAAATGGAATGAGGTTTTGATTGGTGTATTCCCTATGAATTCGATTTTCTTTTTTATCAAAATTTTTTCCCCTAATCTCTTAAAAAGGCCCTCTTCAAAAAAAATTATCAAATTAATTTTCTCGAAAAAAACTAGTTTTTTGGTTTTTTATCATAAAGATTTTCAGGAACTCTACTAAATATATTGCGTCCAATGATAGAATGAAAATAAAGGATATTCAATTTGAAAGTTTGGAATTTGTAAGATAAAACTAAGAAATTAAACTCAGATATAACTTTAGAGAAAACCTTTTATACATAATTTTGGAAATTCATTTTGAAAATCAACGATTCGCTATTTGAGAACAAGAATCTTTTTGGTCATTTTTAGGATTATGCGAGAAAATCTTTATGATAGAACTATCAAATTTAAATGAAAATTTTTGATATTCTTGAGCATAGCTCATGATGAAAGTTTAGGGAAAATCATTAAGAAAGATTTTGAAAATAATAAATATGAAAATGATTGATGAAAATCTTTATGAATTTTTTGAAATGCTTTCAAATAAGTTTTTAAGGCTCTCTCAAGTCTTCTTTTTATAGAACCGAGGGATAAAATCTCATAAAGGATGAAAAAAATCAAATCTTTTACAATTCTCTCACAAGATTTACAATTGATGAACCCTCTTTTTCTCACACTCATAATCACGAGAAAGTTTCCCACGGTATTCTTACTCCTATATATTTGAGGTAGTATGAATTAAAGTCATTCTATAATATGCCTTCTCGCAAGCAACACCCTCAGTTTATCCGTGATACAATTATGGATATGCACGCAAACGGAGATGATTGGATTTCATACGCCAAAAGCGTATCAGTTGATTTTATTATTAATTCGATTGAAAATAACCCACTCATAACTTTAAAGGAGATTCAAACGAAATTGAACGAGGAAAAGAATATCAACATATGTTTGCGTACTATTCAAAACTGGATCGACGGAGAATTTTATTCTCTTAAAAAAATAAGTCAACAGGTTGAAGACACAAATTCATCAGCAAACAAGGAGAAAAGGTGCGATTATGTGACAAAACTGATGATCTTAAAGTCTACTAAAAGGATTCTATGGTTGGACGAAACTAATTTCAATATATACTGTAAGAGAACGGAGGGACGTTCAAGAATTGGAAAGAAATGCACACTTTTGGTCCCAAGTTCAAAGGCCCCAAATCTTCATTGTATTGGCGCAATATCTACTACTGAAATAGTACATTTCGAGACTAAAAGAGGAGCTAACAAAAAATAGGATTTTGTTCAATATCTTAATAGATTAAAGGCAGTATGTTTGGAAAAACTATTTTTCCCTGCAGTTTTTGTAATAGATAATGCTCCTTGTCATTCATTGGCAGAATCTGTGAATGATAAAAATGTTACCATATTGAGGCTTGGACCATACTCGTGCTTACTTAATCCAATTGAAAAGGTATGGAGCACAATGAAGAGTACTGCAAAATGATTGTTAGCAGACAGAAATGTAAGCAACCAGAATAGAGCAAATGGAGTTACTATTATGAATTGAAGATTATCCATTTTGGAAGAGATTGGAAATTTGAGCATACAAGATATAACTCAAGAAACAATTATTAATGATGTCAATTATGTTGAGAGATTTTATCCCTCGGTTCTATAAAAAGAAGACTTGAGGGAGCATTAAAAACTTATTTGAAAGCATTTTCAAATATATATTTTTTCATCAAATATATTTATTATTTTCAAAATCTTTCTTAATGATTTTCCCTAAACTTTCATCATGAGCTATGCTCAAGAATATCAAAAATTTTCATTTAAATTTGATAGTTCTATCATAAAGATTTTCTCGCATAATCCTAAAAATGACCAAAAGATTCTTGTTCTCAAATAGCGAATCGTTGATTTTCAAAATGAATTTCCAAAATTATGTATAAAAGGTTTTCTCTAAAGTTATATCTGAGTTTAATTTCTTAGTTTTATCTTACAAATTCCAAACTTTCAAATTGAATATCCTTTATTTTCATTCTATCATTGGACGCAATATATTTAGTAGAGTTCCTGAAAATCTTTATGATAAAAAACCAAAAAACTAGTTTTTTT